>JASDQU010317832.1:0-13265 GCA_032191745.1 Picea mariana | reverse complement strand
AATCCCATAAGAGTCGGAGAATTTTTTAAAATAATATTTGAACATTTCAAATATAATCCATACATTGATTCTAAAGGAAACCCAGTAAGATTGCTGAAGCAATTGAGCTGCGTTAATACTATGGAGAACTATAGTCAGGCTTTGGACACAGCTTTTAATTCACCAAGCAATGTAAGTGGTAACGGCATTTTGTATTTATTTAGACTTTGACGATGAAGATTTGATTCATTACAAACTAATGGGCTTCTTGCAGATAGGTGGGTTATCATCATCATCTGCAGAATATATGTTACAGCAATTGAAGTACTTGGCCAAGATCTACGAGCCATATTCATTCTACAAAGCAAGGTGAATTCTGTGCAACGAATATTTCCTGCCGAAAAACAAATTTGCTGCTGCTGTGTTTTGTTTTAAGTGCTTTGACGGTTAATCACGGGGATATATGAATTTTTTTATATATATTTGTGCAGATAAATGATTTTCTTTTTAATATATTTGTGCAGATTCGATATCTCGAATTCGGAAAAGTTGTTCCAAGAGCTCTCTGCAGAGGAACGAAAGTGTTTCGGATTTGATGTGACGAATATCCAGTGGGAAAATTACATTGGAAATATTCATATTCCTGGACTTCGCCGATATGTTTTGAAAGGACGCGGTACAGGAAAATGCCTTACAGACATCTAGTGCCCGTAATTAAAGTGCCAACATTTAAGCCCAATATAAAGCAATATAAAGGTAGTTTAATAGTAATCTAATAAGAGACTTAGAATATACCAATGAATTTAACGAGAATAATTAAAAGCTTTTCAAGTTTTTAGTGTACTTTATTATAAAATTATTCTATTTTATTCTATTTTTTCTTTGCACGTAATGGTGAACAATATTGCACTAAGCAAAGTGATTTTATTGCTTACTAGATGCGTTTATCCCATCAATTATATTTATATTGGAAGTTTCTTAAATATTTTTTTATATATATTTGAGATATTGAATTCATAGAAAACAGAATTGTGTAAATAAAGATTATTTAAAATAGGTTAAAAATATTTTTTTAATATATTTGAGATATTGAATTCATATAAAATAGAATTGTGTAAATAAAAGTTATAAAAAAAATATTATATATATATATATAGTAAGAGGGAAGTATTTTGTGTTGTAGTTAGGAGATAATATAGGGTAATTAAGGAGGTATCTAATGGAAATAATAGTAGATATGTATTGTTAAGTATGAAGGTCATTTTTAATAAATAAGGTGTAGAAGAGTGTATCTGGTCTTTAAAAGGATCTATTGTATGGTGTTGTTTTACCCAATGTTTAGTACTTGAACACATTTTCAAAGTTGAATGATAATATTTGTTTAATATTTATCTAAACAAATATGTGGAGATATAAACGATAATATGTACTTACATGTCATTATTTGTTCAATATTTTGAAGATGTTTTCAAATTTTTTAAATTATAATATGAACTATAAATTCAACACTTAGGCTTTTAATGTGTTTTGTTTTGGTTTTTAACATATAGATCTCACAAACTAGAAAACAAAAAACATATAAAATTTAATTTATAATATTACACTATATGATTTATTTTTGGAATGACTTTTTATAAGTTCAAAATAAACAAAAATATATATCACAAAAAAATTAAAAATATGAAATAATAACAAATTTAAAAAAAATTATATATATGAAATTTAAAAAATTATGTCTATTATCTCCAAATTTATCTATTATATTTAAAAATATCTTCAAATATTAAAGCAAGTTTTAATAAATGGTTTTGGGTTAAATTTATGCAACCTAAACTTAAGATTTGTTTTCAAAATCAACATGCCTAATAAGCACAGTTATGCTTCTCCATGGGCATTCATTACAAGTCTATTAAATTGTTCTCTATTATCTTTCTAAACTTAAGATTTGTTTTCAAAATCAACATGCCTAATAAGCACAATTATGCTTCTCCATAGGCATTCATTACAAGTCTATTAAATTGTTCTCTATTATCTTTTTAAGCAGATATGTACTTACCCTAACAAATAAAGTCAAATCACCATCCTTCTTATATGCTAAAAAGTTACTATCTAGACCTTATTTTCGGCCTTATTTTTTGGTATAGGACTTTTTTTCATATCCCATAAGTGATAATAGTATAGGTTAAAATGTAATAAAGTCAAATCACCATCCTTCTTATATGCTAACAAGTTACCATCTAGGCCTTATTTTCTGCCTTATTTTTTGGTATAGGACTTTTTTTCCATATCCCATAAGTGATAATAGTATAGGTTAAAATGTGTATGTTTTTAAATGATGGTCCCAAACCATGGTGTCCAACAAATATGACTATGTAGTGTTTAAAGTTTCAATATAGATCGATATAATTTGTGTTGGTTAAATAGTGGATATATGGAGGGTCTACATGTAGTGTTTCACAATCCTATGAATGTTTGATGTCTCTTAAGATCGATATTTTGGTAATAAATGTATGGTTTTTTTTGTGAACAATTTTTTTTGGGTTTTCAAGTATTTCCTTTTTACCACTAACTATTGAAACCATGCTCATAATCCATTCATGGAACAAAGATTACTTCTATGGGGTTTGTGTGGTGGTTCAGGGATTTACACATTACAAACGACGCATTAGAGAAGCCCTTGAGATAATCAAGCACCCCAATAATATAAATAGAGATGGTGGTTTAAAGGTAAGTAGGAGTTGGCTTCCCTTATTAAACCAACAAAGGGGCCATGAAAGATGAGATTTGAGCAATATAATTTTATTTCCTCCCTCTTTTCCCTCCCTCTTTTCTCCATTAGATCTCGCTATTTCTCCTTATATTTATAAGGTCTCTAACCTTCAGATTTACAAGGTTTCTAACCTTCTACCCTTTCTATCTATTATAACCCTAATTTCATTCTTTATATAACTCTATATAATAGTTTTTTCTCCTCATATTTTTAGGGTTATCTTAATTTATATTATAAGGTTTCTAACCTCCTTAAGTTATAATAAACCTAATTATTTATTATATAACTTTATATTATAACATTTTAAAACACTACTAGTATTCTAATGCTATTTAAATAGTGATTTTGCATAACTTAGGTAGGATATAGAGTTTAATATATTAAATATTATATTATATAAATTAGTATAATATATTATAACCCTAATTTATTTATTAGAATACTAGTAATGCTCTTTAAATATTGATTATGCATAACATAGGTAAGATATAGAGTTTGATAAATTAAATAATATATTATATAAGTTAGTATATTATATTATAATATAATAATTTTATTCTTTATATAATAGCATTCCCCTTAGATTTATACGGATCTCTTAGTTTATAAGGTTTCTATCCCACTTAGGTTTATAGTAACCGTAATTATTTACTATATAACTTTATATTATAACATTTTAAACATTAATAGTATTTTATGTAATGGTCTTTAAATATTATAATAATATTTTTGCATAATATAGGTAGGATATAAATTTGAATATACTAAATCTTATATTATATGAGTTAGCTATAAATAATATTTTTCAATAATATAGGTAGAATATAAATTTTAATATATTAAATCTTATATTATATGAGTTAGTTATAAATAATATTTTTGCATAATATAGGTAGGATATAAATTTTAATATATTAAATCTTATATTATATGAGTTAGCTATTATATTAGTCAGTAATTTAGTATTTTAAGTTTTTAAGGTTTTTAGGGTTTTTAAGGTTTTAGAGTTTAAATTGAGTTGAATACAATGTTTTTAATCTCTAGCATCAAGAGTATTTATTGTGCAAATTTCCATCCCTTGTAATTGAATTGTTGTTTTGAAGATGAACACGGGTTCAGATTTGAAACGTCAATCACAACAATTATTTCCATTGTGGAAAATATGGAAGAACTCTCTCAGATTTACGCATTGTCAATGATCCCCATGACCAATTTTGTAATGTACCCAACCACCCATTTTCCTTCTAAATAGTGGGATACTAGAAAATTTCTTCAATTTTCCCACTGAATTCCTCTTCAGTAACCAAATGCGATACCATAATTAAATTATACTTTATCATATGATACCATAATCCACAATGACAAATGTGATCCTATGGATGGCTACATTTCCCTCACTCATCCCAATACCCAAAATGATATGGTTTTCTCACACACACATACATTCCAACTCACTAGCTCTCTTTCCTCTTCAGCATGCACAACCTAGAGAAGTAGATCCCCTTCTTTGCAATGCAATCCCTCAAGACATCACAACTCTTTCCTAGGCTGCAATAAATATTGGCCATAAAATCTCTTTTCTAGGAGTTACAGATAGGAACCAACAGCCTAATTCTTAGCTTGAATTTACAATTAACATAACAATCTTCTATTATCGGGTAATGCAACAGGTTACTCCCTTCTAGATAGTAATTTGAATGAGGTAGAATGAATGTCCACTTCCACAAAAATCAAGGTTATATTTGCACATTCCTATATTTCCACTTGGCACTCAAAGAAATCCACCGAACTACCTTAGCAAGCATCCCAAGGTTGATATTTATTTTACATATAAGCTAAGTTAAATGAATTTGAGTTACAATAAATATTATTATTTCTGAGCTTTAGCCCCTTTGGAGCCCCTTAACCCCCCTCTCATGCCCCTCTCGTGGAATCATATCCCCCTATTGTTTATGTCCCTCACGTATCACAACCAATGATGTATTTTATTAATAATTTTGGTGTACATATTTATATAGTTGCCCCTCAGCCATATTGTTCAGTTCTCATCCTTGGTCATATTTAATTACATTAAAAATAAAGGGACAAAAATGGGGATATCAATAATTTTATAGGCACAAGATCACATTTTTTTCCCTCAAACCATGGCTTGTGCCTTGAGAATGAGTGCTTGTGTGTGAAACTTTAAGTGTTGATCTATTTTTACTCTTGGAAAAATGATTCCCCATAGAAGGGCTTCTGTGGTTTATTGAAATGGAGCACATGGTATATGATTCCCATAGGCCAATGATTCCTTATGAAAGGATTGTGTGATGGCCTAGGGCACCACACAATGCCCATTGATCTTGTATATGAATTCTATGGGGGTTCTCACACAAAGATGATGGTAAAAAAAGTGGCAATGGGGTACCCACGAACATGCTGATGTTTGCAAAAATGTGCATGTGTTCATGAGCTTCCATCTTTGACATTCCTTGAATTGCCACCAAGGATACCACATTAATGCTAGGTAGGATTTCTTAGTAATACATGTGTGTTCCTAATAACATGCATGCATTCCCATGGGGTGAATGTTTTTAGTAGGCCACAGCCGGTCCATTTCACCAACAAATTGCACAGTGCATTTTGAGGGTTATTGAGCATATTTAGGAGTGGAAATTGAGGAAATATTGATAAATCGTTTCCAAACTCTACTAAGGTGTTCATCAATTGATTCTAGGTAAATATTTTGATTTAATTTCATTATATTGTATTTCATAATTTATTTAAATGATAAAAAAAAAAAATTCCCTTATTAAATTCCATCACACTTAATTAATATGGAGCATGGAGAAAACCTAAACCCAACATCACCACATGAAGAGACACCAAATTCCAACCCATAACTGACAAACATAAACATGTAAATTGATGTAGGGTTGAGGTCTCTTAGAAACCTTGCACAAGACTTATGAAATACTAGAGAGCCCTCATGACTGTCACTAGCCACATCCATAGACACCATTGTATCTTCTATTGCGAATTTCCAAGGCCAATTAACACACATTTCTAATTACAAGGACAAAATTAATGAATCTTATAGGATAGGTCTAGATAAAAACCAAGTTAGATACCTCAACATTTCAAAACAAAACCTGATGACATTATTTATTAACCCAAGAATTGGATTATGGACACTATTAACAAAGAGACACATTTGTATGGATTGGTGCACCTACCAACCATTTTTATTCAATTGGATGGATAGGTGGTTTATGGTATTTAACAAATATCCCTACAACCATAGGGAGGTGCCTATGTATCTCCTTATAAAATTATGGGAAAACATTTTTAAATAACCATGTCAACTACTTTGACATTGGTGAATTCTAGGGGGTGGATCATGGGTCTACTTAAGATAGTGAAAATTCTAGGCATGACCCATTGCTAGGTCATCATCCTCCCATAGTATAAAGTATCAACCAAAATTAGACATCCATATCCACCTTGACCCATATCATGGTGCAACATAGCACATTTATAACATTATCCCACTAGGAGTGATTCTTCAGGTGATATTAGGGGAGGGTTTGGGCCTTTAGGATATGCATCAAAGTCTAGACAGGAGAGGGCACATGGATAGACTAGGCATTCCCATCTTAGTTCATGTGACCCTCATAGATGCTCGAGTTGTGGGTCAACTTTTTATAGGCCAATAGATGCCACTAGACATGAAAGTTTCATGGAGGAGGTTAGTATCTTGTAACATACCCTGGTCAACAACCAGAAATTTATTTCATGTTATTGATATAATACCAATTTGTGACATACCCAAAACAAAAAACCCAAAATGATTTTCTTGGGTACAAATATGAAACATACCCATTGCTCGGGTACTTCCAAATCGGTCTTCTTGGATTGATTTTGAATTTTTTTCCAATCTTTTAAATTCAAGAAACAAGATAAAAACACATGTAATAAACAAGAAAATGTTAAACCATCCATGAAACACTCAACATGTCATGCACAACATTAAAAATAAACATGCACATATAAACACATCACAAAGATAAATATACATAGCAGAATATAATTTACACATAAAACAAAGAGAGTATTTATCTTTAATTAAAACAATCCCCAACCGGTTGCAGACCAAGGATGTTCCACCCAACCATAGACATTGTTGTTCATTCACTCTCAATAGAAGGTCACCCCCTAGCCAAGGCTATGAATCCACAAGGACAGGTCCTAGGTCGACTCTAAACACACAACAATTAGCTATCAAGATCTCAAGTTTTTCAACCACATAGAAATCCTAATTTTCCATCTCTCTTCCCCTTTAGCCTCCACAACCCAAAAAAATAAACCCCTTTCTCTGCAATGCAGTCCCTCAAGTGGTTCCAAATATTTTCTAGGGCTCCAGTGCTACATGTCAAGAATCTCAATGTTGGAAACTCCAAGGATTCTCAATTGTGAACAACTCTACTCTACATGTCAATGCATCCAAGCACTCAGGAATTCATTCCTTTCTAGAATAACTGGTAATTACTTACAACCATCTAGAAATGACTCTCTACCTCCATCCATTTTTTTCCATTCCATCCCTAGCACACGAATGAACAAGAGTAAATGAAGAAACAAAAATGATTGAGCATCAAAATGAATGAAGCCTTGAACAATGAAACCAAAATGAATGAATGAAGATGAACAGTAATCACTAAAAAACAAATGAATACAAAACCCCCAAATAGCCCAAGGTAGGGTTTAAATAGAAAGTTTCCCAAGGCACAATGTGGTCTCCCCAAGAGGCTCATGTGCCCCCTCATTCTTCCCCCAACACAAACGTGGGTAAATAAAAACTAATAAAATGAGTAGCCCCTCATCCCCCTCTTTCATGGAATCATAATCCCCTATCTCTTGTCCTTGTTTGTATTGTATCTAGTGATGCATTTTATTAATATATATACAAAGTATTACATTTCTAGGCAACTCGACCTTTCAACATATTGGCTCACTAACCTAAGTCACATTTACATAATACATTCTAGCTCATAGGGATTAAAATTGGGGATGTTACATCCCCCTCCCCTTATTTTTTCACTATCCTAAGTGAACAACACCATGTCGATGTTCTTAATATTACAAATCTAGGCTCTCTGGAATTTAATCCACACAGTAAGTCTACCTAATGCTCATATACATAGGAAGTCTAGCCTAAAAACATACATAAGGATCTCATAGTTTATAATTTTGGTAGCAGTTCCAACCAACAAGCTCTCATTCCCCATCAACCTGCCCAACCCAAGGAGTGTACCCCCTTCTCTTCTCTACAGTCCCCCAGGTTGTTCCACTTCTCTTCAAGGCTCCAATGAACTCAACCAGCAAGTCTCAGAGTTGTGGCTACATGAACTCTAGCTGCAACAAGTCCATTGGACTTTCTATATTCCATGCCTTTGCCATTGAGCTCGATTTATTTCTAGTTCTCTTTTACCCGAGATTCCAGCTTCAATATCCAACATCTCATATGTATTGCACACATATAGTTATCATGAGATATCATCATAATATTTTCACTCATTAAATGTCAAATCTATTTCACAAGGAAACTCAAATTTACTCGAGTATGAGATTCCATCTCATAATTGCTTGGTTCTTGTCGCAGTAGGCATCAATATTTATTATGGATTACAGTAGTGCCATACTTGATACCACTCTTACCTACAACACTCTCAACCTTTCATTCATCCAAACATATTTGTTAGCATATCATAACAATTTTGCAATTATCAATTTCTCAACTATGTTTTATACACAAAAAATAAAATTTCCATGCATGAGTTTTCAGCTCATTATGTTTGGCTCTTGCGGTTGTAGATATCAGTATTCCTTATGGTATTACATCATTTCCATATCCGATACTACTCTATCTGCAATTTTCCCAATTTACACTTAGCTAAACAAATTGTCAATATCTCATGTACAATATATTTTCATCGCAACAATTTGTTGGCAGCCATTTCGCATTTTTATCCTATCCTTATAAGCTACCTACACAAGTGTTTTGGAACCCTTGATTCTCATCGCAATCTTTTGAATAAAACGACATGATTATTTTGCACATTCGCACACCTGCCTTTTGTTTTTGTTTTCACGACTGCAAGGGTGAAAATCTTGAGTTCCAAGTCATGTCGATGGCATTAAAATTGTCACTGGATTATTATGAATACTCTTGTTCATATGGTCATTTCACTTCTAATTCAATAATGGTCACACAGTTGGCAAGACACCAAAACCTTTACTCACTGTGCATTTTTTTTGTTAATATGACTTCATTTTATAAGTTTGTGATGCAATGGTATTCCGGTGGTTGTGATTGAATCTTTGATACAATGGTGGTTTGATGTTTTATTATTTTTGATCAAATTCCTTGGTGCAATGGTTTCATGAGAACACATTAACATTATGATTAGACCTGTGGTGCAATGGTTTTATATAACGCATAAGTTTTATGGTCAAACCTTTGGTGCTAAAGTCGAAATATTGCTTTGTTTTAAATCATACAAACACTATTGCTTGTGCAAATATTTGGGTCGACTTATCATGGTTTTCAATGGTTGTTTTATTGGCATTGTTTTTAACACACACCAATAGTGATTTTGAATCACCATAGCGCCATCGATTGTACATTCGATATGAATGTTTTGCATGGGATTGTTTCATTCCACCACCCTCGCACACTTAGGCATTAATGTCTGCCTTGTATCTCGGGTTACCTCTGTTGGTTTTGGGGAAATCTCTAAGCTTACAGTCCTGTGTATACCCTATCCAAACCCCTTTCCGTTTACCCTGCTTACTGTGTGCTCTCTCCTATGGCACCTGTAGTGCGCATAGAACCTAATGGCATCCAAACGCTCCTGCTATTTGACAATTCTCACGAAGACCTGGAGAATAGTGGCTGGTTAGTTTTTATCTAGAAATTTGAGGGTTTCAACCTCACGGTCGCCTAGCAGTTTTCCCTCACGTTCGACAGATGCAGGGATAAGGTTGGAGACATCCAGCTTGAACTGGATGAAAAATTCCTCAGTTCGGCTATAGGCTTGCCAGCTAAAGGGCAGAGGTGGTTTAAGAATTCGAAGGTGGACGAGGAGCCATGGCCGCTCCTATTCACATCGAGGAAACTTGTCACTTGTGATAGAGGTAAGCCTATCACTTCCCTTAAGTCCAGGTGGCATGATTTATTAGCCATTGTTAAGAAATTCGTGACCTGCGAAGGTCGTTATCATTTAGTGTTTCTTTACCATCTTCAGTTGCTTATGAATTTTATGGTTTTCCCTGTGAATATGCCTCACTACCTCCTATGTAGCCTGTATAAAATGTCCAAATGATTTAAAAGAGAGAAGGCTGATGCTAGCCTCTTCCATCACTGCTTGATCAAAATCATTGTTGTTCATCATTTGAAGCTTAGTGGTGATTGTTGGAAAGACTTCCTATCAAGGAATGGCTTTGCCACTCCTGAATGTGTTCAAGTGGACAAGACTGTGGTCTCCGAAACCCTAGTTGGGCCTGCCGTGCCACCTCCTACCATTCTACCCCCTGTCAAATCCTCGAACTGCCCCAACATTGACCTACCTGATACCCTAGCCGACTTTTGTTCGAAAGACAATGTTAAGATCGTTAAGAGGCCTGTAAGGAAGAAGGGAAAGGATAATATGGATGTCAATAGTAAGGGAAAAAAGAATGCACATTGTATATCTAGATGTTCTCGGAACAGGACAAAACAAAACATAGACCAGAAGCCTATTGTTTTGAGAGAGGATTCAGACTCTGAGATTGAATGCTTCTTGACCGAGGAATACCCTTACTCTCATGGCCTCTGTTCTGTTGAACCCTATGACTACGTGTCCAACCTCCAACCGTTCCTCAAGGATGACCCTAGCTTCCCGGGAATTAAGTTTCACAATGGAACCCCTGGTAATTCGAAAGAACCCTCATCTGTAATGCCAAGGCCCGATGAACCACCATGTACTCAATGCAATTCTTGGCTTGAACGCTACTACATGGATGTGCCTCTGTTGCAATCTAAAATTAAATCATTGGAGGAACGGGTTACTGTGTTGTCAAAGGAAAATGACAGGCTACAAGCTTACGGTAAGAAGCAAAAGACTACGGGTTCTATCGTCTTCAGAAATGTTGAGGCAGTTACGGCCTTTGTCAACTCAAAGTTATCCTGACCGAATCATTTTCCTATAGCCCAGGTATGTTATTTCATCATCGATTTTTGAAAGATTTGGTTAGCCGATTGTGTTTGCTCTGAATTAGTTCTGTTTCATTTAAATAGATTCAAAAACAATTTTGTTATTTTGATTTCGTTTTGAATTATGTTTGCATTGAAGATTTGTTTTCTAAAATCGAATATAGCTATGTTTTGATTGAACTGATTTAATACGATTTTATTGCTCTGGAATTAGTATAACGATTGTGTTGTCTCTGAGTTAGTTCGATTCAGTTTTGTTTGGTTTGATTCAGAAACAATGTTGTATGCTTTGAATTAGCATAGTCGTTTGTATATGCGTTGGATTAGTATCAAAGATTGGTTTGATAAATAGAATATAATCTGTTGATTGAAAAACGATGTCGTTGATTTTGAATTGTCAAAGAGATTCTATCTGTTTCAAATTGGTAATAAAAGGTTGGTTGACAGATCGCATATATCCCTGTTACCATTCGGTTAATTAAACACGATTTTGTTTGTTTCAAATTGGCATAAAAGATTTGGTTACTTCTAACGTGAATGATTTGCTTTGCTTTGAATTAGTAACTAAGGGTTTTTTTAATAGGTCGAATTTATTTCTGTTATTATTCGGATTGATTTAAAATGATTCTGTTTGTAAATATGACCAGCTACAGAATCGTGAAATTCTGTAGCTAGTCATAAAATTTAGATTTTTGTTGATTTTACAAATAAAAAATTATCTAAACTTGTTTATTCTTGGCCACCTACAGGTACATACGAATTGCAATGGGAAATTGGACATGCTTTGGCAGTTTATAACATGTTTTTTGTTATATAGTTTTGTTAAGTTGTTAGCCTTAGGCAGAAATAGAGATTTGGGAGATTGTTCCCAGATTTTTCCAAACAGTTTTTGATAATTCCCACAGGGATGTTTTACCCTGTGGCCTTTATATACTCATTAATTTTTGTAAGGAACCCATCACTGTTGGGAGAACAAAGACTATGGACTTATGATGATACAGACTTGAATGGAAGTGGATCTTTTGTAACAGCTTTAGCTTTCAATTTATCATACTTTCGTTCAAGTTTTGTGAATTCTAATTTGTGATTAAGTTATTGACTACTTTAGATATCAAGACTTGTTATAGGTTGATGCGTTATGCTTTAAATTCTGTCCATATTTGATGTATCTCGTTTTACTCACAGCAATTACTCTATTTCATTTTAATGAATAGAAGGTTTATCTTCTTGGTTAAATGAACAGTCATCTACAGATCCTCGCACTGGGATTTATCTAATGTGATGATCTGTAAATTATAAGATTGCTGTCGTTTTATGTCTTGCTTGTTTTGTCATTCGTATTCAAAGAGCATCACTGCTTCCTATTTACAAGAAGCTTGTTGAAAAATCTGGTGCGGGTTTCCTCCCATCAAACAGTTGAATTGAGTACTCTGCACATGACAAATAGGAAGCGTTACTTCAGGTTAGTTCGTTATTAGCAATTTAATAGTTAATAAATTCGAGAATTCTCAGTAGTTTAGTTAGATATATAGTTCAGATTTACAGTTAGGATTATTATTTTAATTGCTCAGCTTAGATAGTTTTCATTTTGTTCCTTTCTCATAAAAGATATAAAAAATAAAAAATAATGGTTTCTCTGTCATAAGATATTTTACCAATGATTTTTGCAAAGTTAGATCAAAAATTTGTAATCTGTAAATACTGTACATATATAATTAAGATCTAATTCTGTTGATCGTTGAACATTTAATTTCATAGAATTATTGTTGTGTAATATTAGTTAATGAACTATATATATATATATATATATATATATATATTTTAGAATTGTATATAGTTTGTTGTAGTTATTCTTTTTCACTTAGATTAGTTTCTTTAGTTTAGTTTTTATTTCGTTTTCCTAGGACTTAGATCGGCCAATGGAGCCGCTAAACCCGTCGGGGTGGATCATTCCAAACGTCTTGGGTTATTTAGACAACCCCGGACTGGATCCACTCCTCCAGTTGACGAGCGTTCAATTTCTTCCATCAACACAATTACAAAAATTCACAAAGTGGTCTTAGAATTGTTATAGATAACAATTCAATCACTTCCATTAAACCAACTATTAACTAGATTGAACTCATCATTGTCTACACATGTATTATTGATCCGCATTATTTTCGGCACGAAATGAGAGCGGAGATATAATAAGGAAATGCACAGAGATATCACAGATATTCAATAATATAACAAAAATGTATCAGATATGCAACCATAAACACAGATATACAGTAATAC
>JASDQU010317831.1:0-13265 GCA_032191745.1 Picea mariana | reverse complement strand
ACTTTTTTGAGAAACCTTGGGCACAAAATGACAAAAAAAAACATTTTTGCACCCCAAACCAACTTGAGAGAGACTATGTAGGAGAAATAGTGAGATGCATGTTCTTAATGAGTGTTTATGGTTAAATTTATGAGAGACATGATTTGAAACTGGGCCTATGGGTTGTGGGCCCACTTTACTTTTTCTATGCCACTTTGATGTTCTTTCAATTTTGTAATATAATTTCAAAGAAACACAAAAAGAAAAAAAACGTGATCCAAGAAAGGAGGAAAATAAATTTGAAACAAACAAATGATTAATGTATCAAACAATGCATTAACTCATTCTAAATTAGTTAGTGCACCAACCATTGATCTCAAAATTGGCCTACAATTTACCGATCTGGCTAGTAGGTTACAAGAATTCAAGTCTCCATAATACACTCATGGTAAGATTCTACAATCTTCCATCTTCTTGGTTCAACTCTCTTCACATTGATTTCTACGAGTTGTATCCAAGATGGTACTAACCTTTACTGAGGGGCTTTTATCTGGGAGCGAACCCATTGGATTCTCCGAAACCCAGAATTCTTTGGCTTGATTGTGCTTTACCGGAGGCATTGACTTAAGATATTTTTCCTCTTTCCGCTGGCTTCAATCCTTTACCTCGATTTCAAGATGCTCTTCCATCATTTCAATCATATATATCCTTCACTTGTAGTAACTTATCATTCAATGAATGAATAAAGAATAGTCACCAAATAATTGTACCAACAATTATGTTGTTCCGGGTAAATTAACTTTTAATTTACTTTTAATTGACTCAACAAATTAACTTTTCATTTTTCAGGTAAATTAACTTTTAGGCAGGGACTACGCTGCCATTCAGCACTTGTTTATCTTTGCCTTCATAATGCAATTAACACTTCCATTTTTTATTAAGTTAGAAAGCAGTGATATGCTTACAAAATTTATAATCATAATCTTACGCTAGTAGTAAGATTATTTATAATAGAAATTATCTAAGTTTTTCTTCCTATATCTATGATAAGATTATTTGTAATAGAAATTATCTAAGTTTTTCTTCCTATATCTATGATATCTTATGTAAATGTATGTTTCCTTTTAGTGTCGATTAATTTATTACTTGGTAACATTCATTTGAGTGCAATATGTTTGCATATCTATGTTCAACAGTTTAATTGTCGAGGTTTAACAAAAGGTATTGTTTGACTAAGATATGTTGTTGTCTCTTTTAATGTGCTACATAGAGTGTTATCAACCATTTTATTTTGTATCCTAAGCGACATGTGACTCTCCTTTTATGTCGTTATTTTCATATAGAGGTGATGTGTTTAGATCAATGATTGAGAGTGATGGCTATGCATATCACATTTCTATATTCTAAATTTATTTCCTTGAATATGTGTCTATATCCCTCCATTTTTGTCTCAAGAATGGTCCCTAAAAATGACCATGAAAGCCCATTTGTCCCACATTAACAACACACACGAGATTAACTTGTACCACCTAACCATATTTAACCCATGCAACCATAAACTACTAAGCTTTAACCCCTAATGTCTAATTCATTAACTCATATTTCATAACCACTTTGACTCATAACCTACTAACCCCTAATTAACACACACCTAACTTATCAACCCATAACCCATAATGCACAATGCACAACCCACTACCTTGTATACCTTGTTAATGAGTTTAACCCATAACCTACTGACCCTTAACCTCTAACTTGTTGACGCATGACATGTGCATACCTAAACTATTAACCCATAACCTCTAACACCTTATGCATGACTAACCAATATCTATTCACTGCCAACTGATGCATACATAACCAATTAACCTCTAACACCCCATTACCAAGTAACCCTAAATTACTAACCCACAAACCTAAGACCTAAACCCATAATTGTATGTCATAATGTGTACATTTGTTGGAACGATTGATGTGCATTTGCTAAACTACATGCATTACCATGCTTGACAATTCTTTGCATCCACTAGCCAAAGCCACCCCACTAACTTAATGCACCTAACTAAGACACCTATTGTGGCTAACCCATGACAATGAAATTGCACTAAAAAACCACTATGACCCCTAACCTACTAATACCTTACAAACTATACCTCGAACCCACTACCCTCAAACTCCCTATCCCACTAACCCCTATCAACTACACCCTAAGAAACTAACCCACTATCCTCAAACTCCCTATCTCACTAACCCTTAATCCACTACACCCACTACCGAGACAATCCATCATTTACATATACACTTGATCCCTCGTATACCCCCTTTTATGGTCATTGCATGCATTACACGTCAAGAACACAATATGATGGTAACTTGTGGATTACATAGTATGTGTTAGGGACCTAACCTCCCTAACCCCTCACATAGGTAGAATAATATATTTCCCATGTAATAAAGGTTGACATTAATTAATAAGGCCTATTTAATAATGTGAAGAAATCTAATCTAAGAAGACTTAATAGAAGCTTCCACTTCTAGAAAGATCTTCCTCTAGAATGTTCTTTAGAAGATAAAATTAGTATAAATAATAGTAGGAGGCATGAAAAAGCCTTGTCTTGAGAATTATTGTAATAGAGCGTTGTTATCGTCATGGTACCCACCCTTCCTAGCACTCTTATTTGACATTTATCCCATTGGTTTCCCCTTGTCGCCCTGATTGCGGTGATATATATCACTTATCCGCCTTTTGTCAGTGGACCCACTCTCATCTACATGGCCACCACCCGCATGGCACCCCAACTTTACAAATGGCCACCAACCGCACCCAATAACTGCAAGCCGAAATAAATAAATAAAACAGGGTCGAGTTTGACCATTTCAAGGCCCAAGTCTAGACCGAACTTTCCAAAGTTGAAGGTTGACTTGAAAAAATCGAGGGAAAATTTGACACCCTCAATGCCACTCTCAACCATTTGTTGAACCAATCCTAGCGCCCCTCCTTCCTTGACCAACCCTCCTAAGCAGGTGGTACTGAATCCTCCCATGCTATGTCCTTTCATTCCAACTCCTTTCATCTTGACCCCCGTCTTCCTCAAGTTGAGGTCAATAAATTTGATTGCTTTGATCCCACGAGCTAGGTCACCCAAATAGAGCATTATTTTTCTTTGCATGGCATTGCTAATTAGTTGGCCAAACTTCGTTATGGTGTTCTCTATTTGGATCCTGGACACTAGCAATGGTGGGAGTGGCGTAAGAATGCATACCAGGGGTATGTTGCTTGGACCTAGTTTGTTGCAGAGCTTTATGAACGCTTTGACTCTAACACCCAATATTTAGGTCGTTTGACCAAGTTTAAATAGTTTGGCATAGTGGAAGACTTTATAACTGCCTTTGAGCACTGGATTTTAGAACAGAGTGCATGACAGATGCCTTCTTCACGGAATCTTTTATCAGTGGCCTAAAGGATGAAATTCGAACCCAAGTCCTCATGGCTCGCCCCCAGACTTGGTTGGAAGCTACTAAATGTGCCAAAGAAGCACAACAGGTTGTATTTTCCCAAAACCGAAAACCCTCTTTATTCCCCGCCCTCGACCTACCAATCCTGCCCCTCGTGCCACCCCTCTCTAGATCCATAAATTAACTCAGGCATAAATGGTTGAATGCGAACTCAAGGTTCTTTTCTATAATTGTGATTACAAATATTTTCATGGGCACAAGTGTAAGGAACATAATATTTTTATGGCCATTTCTAAGGATGTTGTTGACGAGGAGGTTGAAGCTTCCCCTGTGGAAGAGCTACCCCCAACAGATGACACTATTATGCTCGATGACCCATCAAAAAATGAATCGTTTATTTCGTTGCACACCCTCACTAGCTTCTATGCTCCCCAAACCCTCAAGCTAATTGGCTACATTAAGCATACGAAATTCATAATCCTTGTTGATAGTGGAAGAACCCATAATTTTATTCACCGTCGCATTGCCCAGGAAATCAATTTCTATATCCATGTCGTCAACAATTTTCAAATCATTATTGCCAATGGTGGTTCCATGAAATGTGGTGGGCGTTATGAAAATGTTCACCTACAAATTGGTCAGTACCACCTGAAATATCATATGTTTTTTATCGACATGAGCGGTTGTGACATTGTGCTCGATGTTGGGCCCAATCCTCATGGATTTTAAGAAATTAACCATGCAATTCCAACAGGAGGGACAACAGTATAAGTTCCAAGGCATCACAGTAGGCTCCCCTGAGATCATCAATTCCCATCGAATGGAAAAGCTCCTCAGAAAAGGTCATTCGGGCATTATTTCCCAACTCCATTCCAGTGAAGCAGTTGAAACACCCTTTATGCATCCTAACCTCCAATCTATCCTCTCCCAACACCAAGTTGTTTTTTCCACTCCCCATGGACTTTCCCCTTCTCGTGGTGTTCATGATCATTCCATTCCTCTAGTCTCAGGCAACCTTCCTCCCAATGTTCACCCTTATCGTCATCCCTTTGCCCAGAAGAATGAAATTGAGAAAATTGTTCAAGAATTGCTCGAAGCGGGTGTTATCCGTCCTAGTACCAACCCTTATTCTTCTCATGTGGTCATGGTACTCAAGGAAGAAGGCACTTGGTGCATGTGTCCAAAATTTCACTCCCTCAACAAACTCACCATCAAAGACAAATTTCCCATTTCTGTTATTGATGACTTATTGGATGAATTGAGCTATGCTTATTACTTTACTAAACTTGATCTTTGTTCTGGCTACCACCAGATATGTATGAAAGATGAAGATTCTAAAGGTTTCATTTAGAACTCATGAGGGTCACTATGAGTTCTTAGTCATTCCCTTTGGCCTATGTAATGCTCCCTCCACTTTCCAAAGTCTCATGAATCATGTCTTCCATCATTTCCTCTGTCATAGTTTTCTTTGATGATATTCTCATCTATAGTAAAACTTGGAAATCCCATCTTTCCAATGTGGATCAAGTTCTCCATCTACTCTCTCAGCAAAAAAAATTCCTCAAATAGTCTAAATGTTCCTTTAGAGCCTCGGAAGTGGAGTACCTAGGTCATATTGTCGGCAAGGATGGTGTATGGGGGGATCCTAAGAAAATTGAAGCTATGAAGGATTGGCCTTGCCTTAAAACTCTTAAGATCTTGCATGGTTTTCTGGGTTTAATGGGCTATTATTGCAAGTTTGTTTAGAATTATGGAAAAATTGCAACACTTCTCATTGCTCTCCTTAAAAAGGATTATTTCACTTGGACTCCAGCCACTGATCAATCCTTCCACGCCTTGAAAGAGGCCATGTGTACAACTCTTTTCATGGCACTTCCTGACTTCACCGAGACGTTTGTCCTGGAATGTGATGCTTCATGGAAAGGAATTGGGGAAGTCCTCATGCAACATTGTAGGCCTTTGGCTTTCACCAGAAAACAACTCTTAGAGAGAGATTTGGGCTAATCAATCTATGAAAAGGAAATGTGGTCTATTTTGCATGTCATGGATCTCTTGCATCCTTATATTTTTCTTTTCCCAAAAAAAACCGTACTTTCTATTAAGATAATAGTTTTTACATTCAAAAGGCACAAAAATCACAGTCAAGAGATGGTCTAAAGACTTATCTGGGAAGTAATGCCACAAATACTTTATAAAAGTGTTTTCAAAAAAGAATGACCTTTCTAGATCCTCAAATATTTATTTATAATATTGCTAATATTAAAAAAAATTGTCCTCGGACCGGGCAATGAGATTGCCCCCTTTAAACTCCTCCCAAACAAGAACATTTGCAAACAATTGTCTCGCTTATTTTGAGAGGGAATTAGCCTGAAAACTCATCTCCCTGAAAATGTGCATGAATTGGAGGTATTTAAATGATCTGATGAGGTACCATGTGGAATTTGATGGATGAAACCTTAACAATGGTGTTACGATCAATCACACTGTGAATCACTAGGACGAGCATTGTTCGTACATGCATAGGGTCATTTCACCCTTAGAATGGATGAATATGATCCCTTGGTTGATTACTCTGACGACTTGTTGTCAAATTCGGAGATCTTCTCCTCTCCCAAAGCAACCAATATATCCACCACCCATACCTTCGCAAAGGATTCTTTTGCATTGGGAAATAACTTGATGTATAATCGGCTTGATCCTGGTCAATCCCCCCCTCTTCCAAATGGACATCACAACTCATTGGGTACCCCGGTCACTATTGCAAGTATCAAGGAATTTATTCTTCACCGCATTTCCCAAGGGGATTCAACAATAGGACTAAAGGAAGTAGTGATTATTCCTTGTGCAATCCCACATCCACACCTCTCACCTGGTCACCTCACCTGTATGTGCAAGATTTACTAAATTCCAAGAGGAGATTGGAGTTTTTGGAAGTCAAAGAGCAGGAGAGAGACCTTAAAATCCATCTATTGACAGTAGAAAATCAGAGCTTAGTAGAAAGCAAGAAAGTTTTAAAAGATCAAGTGACATTTTTGCAAGAATCCCTTTTGGTAGGAAAGGTTGAATGGCAAAGCATGAAGGATGCCTGGAAAATCAAGAAAGAATCTATTGTGGAAATTAGAGATGTGTTGAGCTCTAAAACATCCAAAGCTAAAGGGAAAGCAGTTGAACAAGCAGACACCCAGGGAGTGAAAGCAAGGGATGAAGAGAAAGGAGGTTTTACAAAAAATTCCAAAACTTGGGCACAAGTTATTAGCAATTATGCTAATATGGAAAAATAAGCAAACAACCATGGGGACGACATGCAAGATAGATAAATCAAATAAAGACAAGTCAAAGCAGCAAACATAATTATCAAAGGTGTGAAAGATTATGGAAAAAATGAATGTACTCACGATATTGCAAATGACTTTTTAAAGGAAAAGTTGCTTTGGCAAGGTCGAATTTTCCAAGCATGGAGGGTAGGTAATCCCAGTGAAAAGAGAGCTAGGCCCATAAAATTCATCATGTCAAGCACATGTGACAAGCAAATTCTTCTGGGCAAGAATCAACTCTTCAGGGGCTCTCGCTTTTTTCTAAACAGAGATTTAACTATTAGACAGCAAGAGGAAAGAAGGGAAGAGATGTCAAAGTTTAGGGAAGAAAGGGATGAGGGAAAAAGGGCATGGTTGTTCAAAGGAAAAGTTATTATTGCATTTTCCGGTCCTCAGTCTAAAAAATTATAGCAAGGTGGTATCCAAGAAGTGACAACAAATTCGTTAGCAGGAAACTATGCAACAAGGCCAGTATGGACAAATAGGGGTGAAGACTCAACTTTGAGTCTTGTAGGCAAAAACAAATAGCAATCAGGTTCTACCCAGGTTTCCTTAAGACTAGTTTGTTAGAACTACAGAGGTTATCCTTGGAGGCAGGGACTTGCGTTAGGGCCTATTGCGGAAGATAGAGACATAATTTGTCTCTTGGAAACACATGAGCATGAAGGGTGCAAGACACCTTTGTTTGAAGGGTATTTGAAGATGGAAGTGTGGAACAAGGCAGTTGAGAATGGTAAAGGACACGGGGGTATCATGGTATTAGTGAGGAAAAAAAAGGTCATCTCATTCAGTTAGAAAGAGAAGACTCAAATAAACAATTCATTTGGTTTAAAATCTCAAAACATGGAAACATCATTAGAATTGCAGCATCTTATTTTGCTCCACAAGTTTCAAAAACTTACAAAAGTAGGGGCTTGATCACAAAGACCCCTTTGCATCCTTAAAAAAACATATTGCAACGTACTCTCAGCTAAGTGGAGTCCTTATAGTGGGCGATTTCAATGCTAGGACTGCAAGTGAACATGATGGTATTCTTCGATGTAAGGAAGACTGTAATCCCATTTGGATTACAGAAGAAACTGATCATCAATGGACAAGAGTTTTATAGGACAACAAAAGATGGAACCTTTTTGGGGCGCATTTGCTTACTCTATGTGGGGCATTTGACTTAGTATTTTGTAATGGGTTGGCTAGATGGGTGAATTCTGGTAATTTCACCTGCAATACCTACAATGGCACAAGTGTAGTGGATTATGAATTTTGCTCGCATGGCTTGTGTGAGAAAATGGAGGATGTTTTGATTGGTGAAAAACTATGGGAGTTGAAATCTGATCATAGACCGAACTATTTAAGTTTCACTTGGACTGAACAACAGCAACGTGGGATGAAAAATCAGTGCATTCAGCAACCTCCTTCAAAGGGAAGAATTATTTTGACTCAAAAAAAATCTAATACCTTCAATATAGTGCTAGAGAGGTTGTTTAACAAGGATGAAATTCCATCCCAATGCCTCCATAGTCATGAGCTAACAAATTTAATTCAAATCGCACTTGCATAATGCAAAAGAGCAAAAAATAGGAAATCTGAAACAAATTGCTTTCTGGTTAATGCTTGGTTTGATGAGGAATGAAAAACAACAAGGAAAACTTTGAAACAGTCAAGCCAAAAAGAAATAAACTTAAAATCCTACAAGCCGATTGTAAGAATGAAAAAGGTTGATTTCATGATCTCAAGGAGGGAGGAACTAATCTTCCTGGGGAAAAATAACCCCAAGTTATTTTGGAAACACACTGAAAATAATATCATAGTTTATCAATGGTTCGAGTATGCAAAGCAGCTTTATGAGAAAGATCCTAAGGTTGCCCCCCCCCCCTTGGTCAACACTACTACTAAGCTCGTCATCGTGTAAGAGATTGAGGTGGGTATTAAAAAGTTGGGTGTTGGAAAAGCAAAAGATTTAGTTGAACTTCAAGCAAAATATTTAAAGTGGGTTTTGAAAACTCTTGCACCTCACATTATGAAAATGTTCAACATCATTCAACAAGGATTCCCTACAGATTGGATAACAAGCCTAGCAATACCTCTTTTCAAGACTGGTGATGTCAATAATCCCTCCAACTATAGGGCCATAATGATAAACCCGTTGTTTTCAAAGTTATTCGGAAGTATGCTAGAAAATAGAATTAGCAAGTCGACGGAAGAAGGAGATAAGCGTGCTAAAGGGAAAGCAGGTTTCACATCTAAACACTCCACGATTGATCATGGTATAACTCTAAGGCACATCATTGAAAAAGTGTGGGAGAAAAAAGAGGAATCATTTTTTTGCTTTGTCGATTTCAAAAACGATTTTGACACAATCCCTAGAGATAAGCTTTGGAACAGAATGGAGGAACTTGGCCTTCCTATGCATCTTAGAGAAGTTGTCCATAGGCTAAATGAGGAGGTTAAAGTCAAAATTAGAATGTCAGCTAGTATCTCCGAAAGTTTTAGGAGTGATATTGGGGTCAAGCAAGGGTGTCCATTGTCCCCTACCCTTTTTGGTTTATATATAAAAAAACTTGAAGAGTGGTTAAACCTACAGGAGGGTGATGGTGCTCTTTTGGGCGAGTTTGTGATAAGGCTTATTTTGTATGCATATGACCTTATTTTGATTGCTAAATCCGCTATTGGGTTGCAAGAACACTTAATTTCCCTTGAGCACTTTTGTAGAATAGTGGTGATGCAATTCAACAATAGCAAGATGAAAGTGGTAGATTTTTCTAGCAAAAGAAAACATAATCAACATAAGCTCTACTTTGAAGGCAGCACTCTTGAAGAAGTGGCAGATTACAAACACCTCAGAATTGACTTCAACAAAAATCTAAGTTGGGAAGGTTGCAGAAAGAAAAGAACTTTGGGAGGTTGGAAAGCGTTCTATGCTTTCCAAAATAGGTGCAGAGAGGCAGAGCTATGGGATTGGAAGACTACGCAAACTCACTTTGGGCTTTTAGTGATCACAGTGGTTCTCTATGGTTGTGAAGTGTGGGCCAACAATACATTTGACTTACAGTGGAAGCAAATTGAGAAGATTCAAAAACGCTTGATTAAAAACAAGTTTAAAATTAATATTTCAGTCCCTAATGATATCATGCTGAGTGAAATGGGGGTTGCTCCTATTGAAGCAATTGATATGGTGTGACTCATAAGATATCTAAAAAAAATTGAGCAAATGGAAGACGGTTGTTGGCCTAAGTTCGTCTTCAATGACATATTGTGCAAAAGAAAGAAGACGTGGATGTGGAAAAATAGTAAATGTCTTCATAAATGGGATATTCACTTGAACGGGTGCCCTATGAACAGTAAATAGATAAAGGCTTTTGTTATCGATAGGTTCCACAAGCGAACTTGGGATAAAGGGCTAGGGAGAAAGAAAGAGTATTATATTGAAGAGTTTAACCCCACTTACAATCATCAAAAAGCATACATAGGGGCCAATATATCTTGGAGAGACAAAATGAGTATTGCTCAATTAAGAACCAATTCCCATCAACTCTGTTGTGAAACTGGGCACTGGAAAAGACCAAAGGAAGCTTGGGAAGAAAGGGTGTGTATGTTTTGCACCTCCAAAAAAGTGGAAACAGAAAAACATTTCATTTTAGAGTGTGAAGCCTTCAAGTACAGTAGGGACAACTATGTAAGTATCTTGACATCTATCTCTTGGGATAATTTATTCAGCGAAGGGAAAGTGGAGAAATTGGGGGCGCTCATCATCAAGTTGAACAGGAAAAGGGATGAAATGCAAAAATCAGTGTGTGAGGCAGTTTGTCCCATAGGCTATTGTTAGCCTCGTGGACGTTAAAATAATTTCTTCTTCTTCTTCTTCATGTGAAGCCTCTAAGGCTATTCCTCTCCCCTCCGTCAGGCAGTCACTGTCGTTCAATGTTCCTTCAAAGGCAGGTTCTAATCACTTTGTTTCTGCAAAAAAAAAAGGTTACAATCAGATCATTCAGTAAATACTCATTCACATGGTTCAAAGACAGAGTCAGCTGAAGAGCCCCATGCACATTCAAATAAAAAAATCAAACCCACTATCAAATCGCACGAGGTTTAGGTTGCATTAGTAGTGGGCGAAGATTTATAGGTTGCACAAATTGTTGATTTTCATTGTCGAACGATAGTTGGAAAATTTGTAGGAAGGCGTATGGATTTTCATACAGTGTTGGCTTGGATGGAGCAGGAGTGGCTTCCTCTCTTGGGATATCTTTCGATCTGTCACTTGTTATCGAGGGGATGGATGGGGGTTTTCTTTCGGAACAAAGCAAATACAGAATCCATTCTGATGGGGCAATGGTTTTGGGACCGTCATCTTTTTTGTTCAAAACCATGGCATCCTCTTTTCGACGCAAGGGAGGAAGGTCTCTCTAGTCTTCCTATATGGATTAAATTATTGAATCTCCCCATTGAATTTTGTTCGGACGAGAGGTTTCATGCCATAGGAAAATCTCTGGGAAACTACATTACAGAAGACAAATGCTACATCACTTCCAATTGTCGCTCAATACACAAATTTTGGTCGATATTGACCCAAGGAAAGGACTATTTGAGTCTCTGGATATAGTTCTCGACGAAAAAAATTATACCCAACAGCTTGACTACCTGCATATTCCTTTATGATGTGCACATTTTCATCAAGTGGGTCACTTGCATGTTGATTGTGAGTTAGATTTTCGACGTTCCAAGCTTAACGATGTCAGGGAAGTGGCTCAGACTTTGCATCACATGTCTCTCCATGAACATATTGAAGATCCACCTACAATAATGGATCCCAAAAATACTGAAATAGAACCTGGGGAAGCTACTATTTTGGCCCAATCAGAGCAAGCTCAGCCACATCTTGCTCCTCAGTCCAAGGAGGATATATTACAAAAGGAGGACCTACCTTCGGAACTAAATAAGCTTATTGGCGATTTGGAGCTCTTAGAAGCCCAACACTTGGCATCCTTATGGGAAGCGTCTCTTCGCCACTCCAAGATTCTAGTATATTATACTCCTCTTTATTTAATTATATCCCCTGTTCTTCGGTTCCTACTAAGGAGATTGTTGATGGATTAGGGAAAAGAGAGGGTTCTTGCCCTAGCACTATGGATCTGATTCATAATTTTCCCTCACCCTCCTCTGATGATTTCCCCCCCTGGTTTCTCTTCAATCTCGTGCAAGCCCCCACCTCAATCGTGTCACAAGATTAGGCCTTCAACCTTGGAACCGAATTCTACTTCGATGGGTAGGTATCCATACTTTCTACGAACTAGGAGGTCAAGTGCGGGGCTCTCAGGTGGCCTCGGCCTTGACTCTTTGAAAGAATTGGCTCCACCTAAGGTCGGTTGCAAATATGTTATCAAACATGCACATGAAAAAGCGAACCGGGAGGTCTGTCAAGGCAGACAAAAACTGATAACTAGGGTACTTAGAGCAGGGACGGCCCCACAAAATTTTCCCCAATGATCATCCTTTCTACAAATATAAGTGGCTTAGAAGGGAAAGCTAAAAAATTGTCCCTCTGAAATCTATGTGATAACAATAAGCCAAATGATATGCTCTTACAAGAAAATATGGGTTCCTTCGACTCATTTCATCTTGAGCTTACTCGTCTCTTCCCGGGATGGCAGTTTATAGGGATTGATTCAACAGGTCTATCAGGTGGTCTCGTTTTAGGCTTCTCTCCCAATATATCCTTACAAAATTCTTATGTGATTGAGTTTGATCTTATTGCAGATATCTTCAGTCTTGAATTAAATTGATATCTTAAAATCCTTAATGTTTATGGCCCATATGTTGTTAGGGAAGCTCACTGGAACAAAATTCTTGGGTATCAGTTGTTCCGAGATGAAAACTTCATCCTTGCTGGTGATATTAACCTCACGGTCAATAAAGATGAGAATTGGGGCCCACGGTGTTGTTAGGAAAAACACCCTACGGACTAGCAAACTAGGGTCAGACTTGCATGCAGATTTTGACGGAATAGAAACTACTTTTTTACCTACAACCCAAGATTTAAACCCCTTTTTCACAGTAAATGCATGGAAAAGGACCACCAACCTTATTACCGGCGTTCGATGTAGATCCTTCGTTGCGCTTTGATCACTTGCTTGCGCTGCTCCTTCCACAGATAACCTGCACTCAAGACAACCAACAACTATGCATGCATGCTACTTCTATACTCAAGGGTTAAAAATCAAGCATAAATTAATCAAACCATAGACAATTCATGCATTGGGATGAGAAAAGTATTATTTTTATTACTGAAAGTGAATCAACTTAAAAAAAAAAGCTGAGACCAGCCACCGCTCCTTGAACCTGATCCCGGGCTCCTCTTCTTCTGTCCTTCAACTGCTTTGCGTTAAATCTCCTTTGGCATGAGGAAAGGCTAAAGGGTTGGGACAATGGATTACGTAAATGGGCAGAGTTTCTTCGCTATATTTTTTCCTCCTCCAAATGGTACCCCTACCCCTTCTTTTATAGGCTAGAAGGAGCTAGGGT
>JASDQU010317827.1:0-11029 GCA_032191745.1 Picea mariana | reverse complement strand
AATAGCTTCTCGAACTGTAAGCATTTGGTCAACTTCCTGGACCTTCGAGACACCTAGCAAATATGAGAGAACTAAAGGTGGCTTTTGTCCATAGATCGCTTTAAAAGGGGTCATGTGGGTAGCTGTATGGTAATAAGTGTTGTACCACCATTTAGCTAGTGGTAACCATTGAGCTCGTTGATTTTTCCTTTTTGATGCAAAACAACTCAAATATGTTTCCAAACTCTTGTTGACCACTTAAGTCTGACCATCAGTTTGGGGATGATAAGCTGTGCTGAGATGAAATTGGGTGCCTTGGAGCTTGAAAATTTCTTGCCAAAAATTGCTAGTGAAAGTTGGGTCATGATCATAAACAATAGAATGCAGCATGCCATGATTATTGAAGACCTGATCCATGAAAAGTTGAGCCATAGTGGATGTTGTAAATGGGTGTTGAAAAGCACAAAAATGAGCATACTTGGAAAGATGATCAACTACCACCATGATGTCTGATTTATTTCCCTATTTAGGTAATCTTACAATAAAATCCATAGATATATCCCGCCAAATAGTAGGTGGAATCGGAAGTGGTTGTAGTGTTCTAGGAGATTTGACTGTTTTGCCTTTGTTGCATTGACACACATCACATTCAACCACAAAAAATAACGTTTGACCTGGTCATAGGTTTTGGTAAACCTTGAATGCCTAGTTATGGGTGTAGCCTGAAGCTCAGAAAGTACCATAGATTTAAGTTTTGACTGTGTACTTAAATACAAATGGCCTTTGCATCAAATCTCATCATTGATCCAAGAGTACCCTAGTAAGACTAGAGAATTGGATTGCAATTGTTGTATCATATGTGAACTTTTTGGATCTTGTATCCATTCCCAGCGAACAACTTGGAGCCAATATGTTACAATGAAGAAGAGAGAAAAAATAGACCCTTCATCTTCAGATTCTCTGGAAAGTGCATCAACAACCACATTGTATTTTCCTTTTTTGTAAATAATCTCATAATCATATCCAAAGAGCTTAGTCACCCATTTTTTTTGCTCGGGGGAGGAAAGGCATTGTTCCAAAAAATACTTTAGACTTTGATTATCTGTCTTAATTTGGAAGTGTTTCCCCAATAGATACGGGCGCCAAAGATCCACATCATGCAAAATAGCCAACATTTCCTTTTCATAGATTGATTTGCCCAAATTTCTCTCTGGAAATTGTTTTCTAGTAAAGGCCAAAGGTCGACCCTCTTGCATAAGAATGATGCCAATTCCTTTCTTGGAAGCATCACATTCCAGGACAAAGGTCTTTGTGAAATTAGGAAGGGTCGGGACAGTAGTGGTGCACATGGCCATCTTCAAGGTTTGAAAAGCCTGAACAACTTGTGGAGTCCAAGTGAAAGAATTTGTTTTAAGGAGAGTAGTGAGAGGTGCCGCAATCCTTCCATAATTCTTAACAAACTGGCGATAATAACCTGTTAAACCCATAAATCCACGCAAGATTTTGAGAGTCTTTGGGTGAGGCCAATCTTGCATAGATTCAATATTTTTAGGATCCACCCTAACACTGGCCTTGCCAACAAGATGAGCCAAGTACTCGACTTACAAGGTGTCAAAAGAACATTTAGATTGTTTGAGGAAACGTTGGTGCTGTGATAGTAGATGGAGAATTTGATCCACATGGGAAAGATGAGATTGCCAAGTTTTACTATATATGAGAATATCATCAAAGAAAACTAAGACAAAATGATGGAGAAAAGGATGGAAGACATGATTCATGAGGCTTTGGAAGGTGGAGGGGGCATTACATAGGCCAAAGGGCATGACCAAAAACTCATAGAGACCCTCATGAGTTCAAAAGGCAGTCTTGGGTATGTCAACTTCTTGCATATGTCACTGATGATAGCTAGAATGCAGATCAAATTTAGTGAAGTACTGAGCACCACTCAGCTCATCCAAGAGATCATCAATGACAAGAATGGGGAACTTGTCCTTGATGGTGAGCTTATTGAGGGCATGAAAGTCATGACACGTGTGCCAAGTACCTTATTTCTTAAGTACCATGATAATAGGGGAAGAATAAGGGTTGGTACTTCGGGGAATAACACCCGCTTGGAGCAATTCCTGCACTATTTTCTCAATTTCATTTTTTTGGGAAAAGGAGTGGTGATAAGGGAGAACATTGAGAGGAAGAATTCCATGAACAAGGGGAATGGAATGATCATGAACACAAGGATAAGGAGGAAGACCCCGAGAGGTGGAAAAAATAGCTTGATGTTTGGAAAGGTGTCACACACCCACGACGGACATAATAAAATTTTCACCTTTTCTCAAGGGACAAAATCCCCAAAGTCCTATAGGGGCCTAGCGCAAGCTAGCTCTTCCCTTATACTCCTCCACATGACCACTACCTGTGATCATAGGCTTAATTTAAATTGTGCACCATGTTTCACGACTTCAGAACTTCTGATGCAAGGCATTATCTCCTTCAAGTCCCGAGTTCCTAAAGGGCTTAATGATCTCTAGCTCTGCCCTTTGAATCCTCTAATGGTGACCCTTGGTGGTGACCTAGGGATAATCTCAAAAGGTGGTCATCGCATTTCACAAATCAGCGATGTGGAAGTCGAGGAATTTTGTCCTCCCAACTCCCGATACCCGAATGCCGATAATTCCCCCTTCGACGATCAATGGTCCAAGTCTCTCCTCAATCAACGGTTGCGATCAAATTGAAACTTCACCAGCCGTGAGTTCTCACTGCTCCCTCCATTGACTTTGTTCAGTAGCGAGTCATCAAAACGATGAACTCTCACCAAGGGTCCCCCTGATGGAAAACCACGATGATGTCGACTCTTCCCATTTCAAACCTCTAATTCTCAAAGATTTGACGGCTCCAAACCCTCTGCTAACCGAAAGCCCAGATTAAGTCGGTGATTTGCCTTTGCAACTTTGGGAAAGTCTTCACTTTCATTTTCCCGATGAAAAGATATCTGAACCGTGACCAAGCTAAATCGACGGTTCACAGGTCTCTCTCTATCCAACGGCCTAGATTCAATCGAGATTTTTCCACTCACGAAGTTGGAAAACTCGTCCAAATCCTCCTCCTTGGAATCCCTTTGTTCGAAGCTCCAAAATTCATCCACTCTACAGATCAATGGCTCTAAGCCTCCCTCAAATCAATGAACTAGATTTCACCGGGACTTCACGTTTCACGAGTCCTTAAAACTCCACATGTTGACTCTTCTGATGTGTGAGTCAACGAAATGTTGATCTCCCTCCACATGTCCCTTTCGATGGACGGTTTTGATTACTTTGGGGATTTTAGGACTTTGACGAGTCCACTATCTCGCCTGCACAAGGGTTAAGATCGATGGTCAAGGTAGATCCTGATGGGTCCTGGGATCTACGGTCTTGATTCCATCGCTACTTGCGAAGACTGAAGGGGTTGAGGCATTAACTCCTGCACTCCTCCTCTAGATCCATTGGTCATGACAGACCTAGGATACTTCCAAAAGTATCTCGTCTGTTCATCTATCAAATGAAAGGATACTCTCTTTCTATAATTGGGCTTGCAATCCTTTATGAACTTAGGTAACGAAATTCAATTTCTCGGGGCTTCAAATTCCCATGACTCGTAAACCTTCAAGAGATAACTCCTTCTCGCACAAGGTTTCCAGACCCAAATCACATGAACCTTCATATGGTTCTTGGGGAATTATCCCTAGTCTTAGTTAGGTTTCTGGATAAGGGCTTGGGTACTTTTCAAAGTCCCTAGGCTACTGACCTGAATGAAGTGCCTTCCTAACTCACCGAGTTATGAGCTATGACACCAGGGGGTAATATCATGGGTTTATTGTAGTAATAGCCATACCAAGGAGCTTACTCTGACTTTGAGACATGATGCAATTCCCTGGGGAAGGTGCATTCGAGTGATTAACCAGAAGACCAAGCAAATCAGGCAGATGGGATGATTCTCAGTGGAACAGACTCATTCTTTGGACTTACTCATTTTATACAGAAACAAACTATGGCATATAAGTATACAGATGCATTCATTATTTCCAATATAAATTACCGGGAAATCATAGCATACAGAAACCATTTATAGGCATATAAACATGAGCATGTATCCATGATATTCTATTCAAAATACAAGGCATAAAACACTTATCAGAACCACTAGGCGTGATGCGACTGCTGAGAGGGGTGCTCATTTCCACCCAAACATAGGCTTAGTCACTCCCAATGAAGTTATCATTGGCCACCCCCAAGCTTAGGCCACGATGCTCTGAGACTCAATCTCGTACTTCTAGCTCAACGAAATTTGGGGATGAAGGTTACTCTCCTTCTCCCAATACAATAATAGATGAGGACCAAGGTTACTCTCCTTCTCCTCGCTCTGTCTCTATTCCCTATGATCAGAACTCATTGGTTTTTCTTTCAATCCTTCCTTGGACCCGAGAGTTTCTTCTCTCGTCTCTGCACTCTTCACAGTCTCCCCCACCCTGTCCACCACACTTTCCCTTCTTTCCCTCGACAAGGTTGTGTCTGGCTTGAATCCCCCCATTCGTGGTCAAGTATATAAGCCATCTGATGGGTAGTCTGCCCCATCCCTTATTACTCTTGAGGAGGCCCTTCCCACCTACCAACCTGATGGGAATTCAATTCTGGGTAGAGGATTGTTCTAATCGGAGCAACATTAACTCCAGTATGATACTGGTTCGACGGAGGTTATAGCGATTGTTCCAGGTTCCCTCCACCATGTTTTCAATAACAATCGTGGCCTATCTTTCTTATCACATCCCCTCTCTCAGCATTCATGCAACACGTTTCCATTATCCATCAAAATAACAGGATTTACATTCATCGACCTTTATACAAAGGTCCACCAAATTAAACATTCACACTTTGAGTTTGCCATAGTTCCTAGCCAATAAAGTTATATTTACAGACTAGGGGAAATAGAGTGTTACAATTCCCTCCCCCTTAAAGGAATCATCATCCTTGATGTTCTATCTACCAATATGATATGTATGTACAAGACTAAACAAAATCGGAAATGTCTGCCTCATGGCATCTTCCATTTCCCACGTAGCCTCATCTGGGCCAAAGTGTTTCCATTACACCTTGACCTGTGCAATGGTTCAATTCCTGAGTGATGTTTCCTTCCTATCTATTATGCATTGGGGTTTTGGCAGGAATTCTCCCTCTGGTCCCACCTAGATCACAGAATAGTCAATTATATGATTAGCATCATGTACATATTTTTTTAATAATGAAACATGAAAAACATTATGTTCCTTTACAGTGGGAGGAAGTGCTAGCCTATAGGCTACAATTCCCACTCTATATAGGACTTCAAATGGTCCACAATACCGAGGTTCCAACTTGGCATAGGCTCCCATACTCAAGGAATTCTTCCGGGGTCTAACATTGAGATAGACATGGTCTTTGGCTTTGAACTCTCGGGGAGTTCTCTTTTTGTCGACGTAACGTTTTTGTCGGTTCTGAGCAATTTTTAGATTTTTCCTTATTTTCACTACTTGTTGTTCCATTTCTTTCAGCATGTCGGGTCCAATTGTAATTATTTCCATTGGATTATTCCATTTGATTGGGATCTTTCACTGTCTACCATAGAGGGCTTCAAAGGGGTTCATCTTTAAGGATTCATGATAACCGTTGTTGTAGGCAAACTTTACCAATGGCAGGTAGTCTTACCACTTCTTAGGCTGATGCATTACGTGCATTCTTAGCATGTCCTAATATATTTGGTTTACTCTTTCTATTTTTCCATCAATTTGAGGGTGATAGGCTGTGCTGAAAAACAATTTAGTCTCAAAACCGACCATTAGGTATTTCCAAAAGTTTGAAGTGAATTTGGTATCTCTGTCAGATACAATTTCCTTAGGCATGCCATGCAGTCTGGATATCTCCTTTATGAAGATGTTGAAAATATCTAATTCCTTGCAAGTTGACTTAACAAGGATGAAATGGGTAGTATTAGCTAGTTTTTCCACCATGACCATGATGGCATCATTTTTCTTGGTCGACTTCAGTAATCCGGTGATGAAATCCATGGATATGGTTTCCCATTTCCATTTTGGAATCGGTAGGGGCTGTAACAATCATGCTGGATGCCGGTGCTCTGACTTAACTTGTTTCCATTCTAGGCACTTAGCTAAATAGTTATCTATGTCTTTCTTTAACCCAGGCCAATAAAATTGCTTCCTAGTGGCCATGATCATCTTTTGATATCTTGGGTGACCAGTATATGGTCTCTTATGCAGTTCATCCATTATGAATCTCTTCAAGTCGTCATAGTTTGGAATACACAATCTATTTCTGTCAGTCAGAAGCCCTTCCTCGAGCATTTGGTAGCCTTCATACTTCAACCCTATAGGCTCTTTCCTTAGGTATGAAGTCACGGTCTTAAAGAATGCATCTGTCTCTTGTGCATTTCTGATTCTCTCCCTAACATCCATTTTGTAGGTGCTTATTGCCTCTAGATGAATCGTTTTTATACTTCTTCTAAGGGCATTGACCACCCTATTTTCCTTTCCTTTTATATGTTTGATTTCAAAATCAAATTCACTTAGGAGATCCATCCACCTCGCTTGCCTGGCATTGACTTTTGGTTGATCAAACATGTGTCTCAATCCACAATGATCTGTCATAAGCACAAATCTTCTACCCAAGAGGTAGTGTCTCCACATTTTTAAAGCATGTACTATGGAAGCCAACTCTAGGTCATGGGTCACATAATTGACCTCATGCTCATTTAATTTTAGGACATATAACATATTACACGTCCTTCTTGCATAAGGATTCCTCTGATTCCTTCCTTACATGCATCTGTACACACAAGGAAATCATCATTCGGGTCTGCAATATTTAGCATAGGTGCATGGGTCAAGAGGTATTTTAGTTCTTGAAATATTTCTTCGCATTTTGATGTACAAATGAATTTAATCCCCTTTTCTGAAGGGCAATGATCGGACAACCAATATTGGAAAACCCTTTTATGAATCTTCTATAGTATCCTGCTAAGCCCATGAAGGACCTAATATCATATACATATTTTGGGGTAGGCCATTCCATAATAGATCTGATCTTGTTAGGGTCTATTGCCACCCCTTCCTTAGATATGACATGGCCTAAGTAGTGCACTTGCTTCTGAAAGAAATCTCACTTGCTAAAATTAGAGTAGAGATGATGCTCCCTTAGTACTTGAAGCATGAGTCTAAGATGTTCTCTGTGCTCCTCCCTATTCTTGGAGTAGATTAGGATATATCAATGAAAACCAATACAATTTTTTCTAGAAATTTGTTGAGTACATTATTCATCAAGCAAATAAAAGTGGTGGGGGCATTGGTTAACCCAAATGGCACCACCACAAATTCGTAGTGACCATACCTCGTCCTGAAGGCTGTTTTGTGGATATCTTCATCCCTAATCCAGACTTGATGGTAGCCTAATCTTAGGTCGATCTTTGAGAATCTAGACGCACCTCCCAATTGGTTGAACATGTTAGAATATAAGTGGATGTGCTCGTTTTACCATTGACAATACCCTTGTCACCAAACCATAGGCCGAAGCCACCCTCCGAGCACCTTAACCTTGACAGAGAATCACTCCGGAAGCAAACCCTAGGCTAGATAGCCAAACAAAGGGTAGTGCACCTTTCCCCAAGGATAGCGCATTAACAAGAGTTGATCAGATATTCCAAACCCTAGCTAAGATATAGTCCAAGAGTAACTTCTAGCTACAATAGCTGCAATGACAACTCTCCTCCAAACCTGTGCATAAACTGGGCAACTGCAGTGCGCACAAGTGTTTCTTTGCAATTTTGAGATTGCCTACCAGAATGAGAACTAGCCTCCTGTATTTATACTAATTCTGGCTAACTGCCTGGGCCGAATTCTTATTCTGGGTATCTGTTTGTTCAGTATATATTATTATTTATGGCTAACTTCTTCTCTTGGAGTCTAATAACCTAATATAAATTATCTTCTTGAGCCGACAAGTCTTCTAGGGTTATTAGCCAACTCATTAGGGTTTCTTCTTGCTTCCTAGAGTATTCTATCCTTGTCAGGTTTACATGTGGAGGTAAATACCTCCCGCAGCTACCATAATATCAACACTCCCTCCTATCTAGGGAGGTATTACAGGTAATGGTCTTGAGCACAAAAACATACCATTCGCCCGGTAGAAACAACATAGTTGTATAAAATAGATCATGAATAGATCATGAGAACCATCATCATCATCAGTTGCATCATCTCTCGAAACCATACTCTATTTGAGTAATTAGACATGATGCTCACTCCATAGAGTGATACAAGAGCCATTCTTCCAATCTAGAAGAGTAAATGTTTTGAACCATTTTCTGTTTGGAAAATCTCTGTTNNNAATAATTATTTCCAATAAACTATTGATAGTCTTCAAGGCAATCAGAACAAAATAGAACACAACTGTGTCTATCCATAGTAGTACATAACTACAATCCAGTGGTACACTACCACACCAAGTAACACACAAGTACTTGATCAATAACGTATAGTCACAAACAGTGGAACACATCCACCACAGTAGTATACATCTATTGTCTTACAGTCTTCATAACAATCATCTAATACCAATCTGCACCGAAATAATGTTATGATATAAAATGAATCATCTGGGCCAATCTTTCACTCACATCTGTGAGATCTGAAAGAATATCTGCCCTCAGAGTAGAACAATGAGATATCTGGACTATTTTTCTGAAGCAAGGAAGAATAACTGTCATGTCTTCTGAACCTAGACCATTCCCCACCCTGGTCCATTCTTCCTACACTAATAAAAGTGCACCTTGGAGAGAATGTATAAACCCTAAGGAATGTCTGTCCCTGATTGCTGAGTCTGGACCATTCCCCATCGTGGGCCATTCCTATTACACTAATCAAAGTGAACCCTGGAGAGAATGTATAAACCCTAAGGAATGATTGTTCAAACCATACAAGAGGAAAATACTATCCTGTATCAACCTCCAAAACGGACCATTCCTCATGTTAACCACAATGAGAAATCGTTGTCTAGCGAGGTGGGACAGTCTTCTTGAGTAACCCTCAAGAAGAGAGACTGCCCTAGACCACTCCCCATGTTAACCACAATGGGAAGTCGTTGTCTATGATACATCAACAATCTAGACCATTTCCCATGTTAACCACAATGGGAAATCATTGTCCATCAGAAATTTCAATCCACTTTCCAAACAAGAAAGAATCTGTCCAAGTTGGACTATTTTTCAATATTGAAAAATGAATGTTCTCAATAATATTTTCAGTGCTCCCTCCCAACCTGGGATTCATCTCTTCCTTTTTCAATAAGGAAGTCGTCTCCACGAGCTCCAGCTTGAGTACACAAACTCTTTCATCTTAGATAAAAGCTTTACCAAAAATGTATGCTTATCTACTCATCTGTGGAGAAATGTATTGGAGAACCACTTTCTCCTTTCTGAACTTCATCATGGATAATGTAATGCTTGATTTCAAATGTACTTTAGTCTGGAACAATGATTTTCTTTGAAGGCTTCATGTACAATATAGTATATCATTGTTGGAAAACTGGAACATATCCATGTGGCACTTCTTCTATCATCATGAGATCTGATCTACTGATTAATCATCTTGATAAAATATATCTGTTATAGAAAATCTTCACTACGCTTCTGCTATGCAATGGAGGTTATCTACCTAGTTATTTTCTTTCATCTGCATACAAGGGTCTATGCCTCAAAGTCTTCAGGTTTCTCTTTATTCAATTTCTATGGAGAACATTCTTTACATTCATCTGATGTAGAAATCCAACCCATGGATATTGCGGATGATATAATGACTCATGTAAAGGAATGTCTGATTTACTGGAACAAGTAATCATCATAGTCTTCTCCCTCCATCTGGGAGAACCCCTAGTTCTAGATCTTGCAATGCTTGCATATATACAATGTTCTTCACCAAAACTTTCAGTTGATTGCTTTTAGTGAGTTCATATCAGGCTGGTAATATTGTGATTCTTAATACAATGATTGGTTGTTCTGTCTTCTCTTTATTTCTTGGAATCTTCATGTTCTTCCTGATGTGTTTCTTTAGTTCTTCGGTCCATGGAGTTTCTTATAGATTCCATGTCCTAAATATTCCATTTCTTTCTTTCATCATAGGATCACGAATGTGGATGGACAACTAGGGATACTTTAAGGCTTCTCTTCGAAGAAGACTTCTTCTGAGGTTGAACTGGACTCGTATTGTCTTTCATTGTTGCTACCATGGATATATACTTCATCATCTTCAATGGATAATAGGATTATCTCCCTCCCAATCCTTGCCTCATGTATGAGTGCATATAATCGGCTCCCTCCATCTAACAGAGTCCACACTTTCGTCTGCATCCTTATTGTCTTCTGTAATATATAATTGTCTCTCTTTGTCTAATAGATTCCACTCTTCCGTCTGCATCCTTATTGCCTTATGAAATATATAATTGGCTCTCTTTGTCTAACAGAGTCCATGCTTCCATCTTGTTGTCTTCTACAAAAACGTCATAAGTCTTTCTTTGACTTCTTTCTATCTTTGCTTCTTCTAAGTCTCTTCATGATTGATTCGACATATTTCATCCTTTCATGTGTATTATCTAATGATATCAATCCTTATCTTGTTGTTCTTCCATAGGTATAGTTATTCCTGGAATACATTATCTTCCAGAAGATAGATATACAAGGTATGTACAGAGACGATGCAAACAAGATATGTACAAGAAATAAAAACAATATTGTTACCTTCATAAGAAGAAGTCTCTTTCATCCTGCTTAGTCTTCTTTGTAGGTTCCTTTTCTTCGGCAACTGATGATTCATGTTTCTCCTTCCTTTTCTTTAGCTCAGGACATTGATTCTTGTAGTGACCATACTTTCGACAGTTGAAGCATTGTACTTCTGAAATGTCTTTCTCTTGATTTGGCTTCCTCCTTGAACCAAACTTCCTTTTGTTCCTGAAGTTCTTGAATCTTGTTGTGAAGGCTT
>JASDQU010317818.1:0-10766 GCA_032191745.1 Picea mariana | reverse complement strand
AGATGTATAATTATTTTCATAGTTAATATGGAATTGACACATATATATATTAAGAATCACAATAATTTATCTTAACTTTGGATTTATTATCCATGAAAAGGGATCAAGTCTTTAGAGGTGAAATACATTTTTAGATTGGAAAAAGTTTAAGAAAAGTTTGCAACTCAAGGGATTTCATCTTTTTAGATGGATGATAAATACAAAGTTAAAATAAATTTAAGTTGGTATAATTAATTCATGAAAGTGATGCTTAGAATAATGTATAAATTACTTTTATTAACCAAAAATGAGAATGACAATAAATTTATCTTAACTTTAGATTTATCATCCATGAAGAGAGATCAAGTTTCTAGAGATGAAATTCTTTTTTAGATTGGAGTTTTTTTTTAAGTTTCTACCCTAAAGAATTTCATCCCTCTATATAAATGATAAATCCATAATTAAAACAGATTTAAAATCCTACAATTAATTAGTTAAAATATTACTTACAATAATGTAGGAATTACATTTGGTGAATTGGGAAATTACATTTATCATTGGAGAGTTGACCCTAATGTGAGGGGTACGAATGGAGTATTTTTTTTTCATAAAAGGATGAGAGGACAGAGAGTGAGAACATGAGAGCTAGGGGTCCCATGCCACCAAACCCTTGATCTTGCAACTTGTTGACGTTTTCAGGGGAGTTTGCAGAATCAAACCACATTAGTGCCTCTGAGTGTCGGATATGGATCCTAAGGGGGGCTGTGAGCCCCCTCATAGCCGACTGTGGCAACCAACAATTGTGTGGGAATAATATCCAAGTGGTCGGCCTTTGAGCCACCATCCCATCTACGTGAGCAGATCCTGTCAAATGAACGGGGATTGGGCAAGGATATATAAGTAGAAACGAGTACGTCTCATCCAAAGGCATCTCACATTTGGGAGTCGGGGAAATGCATTCCCCAAGCCGACAAACCGCCATGATATGTGATCAACTCAACTAGGGTGGGGGAGCACACTCAGTTCATGAAAGAACATGCCCTTATTCGGAAGTTCTTAGGACTTTGGCCCTCGGAATGAGATATCATGCGTTGGATCAAAACATGGTGGAACCCAAAGGGGGACTATGATGTCCAATTCAATTCGAAGGGTTTCTTCACGGTCATATTTTATAATCTAGAGGAAAAGGATAGGGTTTTCGAGAATGGACCCTATTTTTACAACTCCGCAGGGAATTTTCTCTTATTTTGGAGTAATCACTTCAGCCCAGAGAAAGAAGACTTTGTTACTATGCCAATATGGATCTACCTCTACTCATTACCCCAAGAGTTTTGGATCGAAGAGATTCTTATGGGTATTTTAAATACAGTGGGACGATATGTAAAATCCTCAGAGGAAACAAAGAAAAGGAAATACACCTCCTATGAAAGAATCTGCATTTATATGGACATTTCCAAAGCATTGTCGGGCTTGGCCACTATTGAATATCAAGATGAGGACTGGATCCATACAATTGAATATGAACACATTCCCTTTCACTGTAGGAAATTTCATGAGCATGGTCACCTTGTTATAACCCTAAGTTGCACCATACATGCATACCTGGCATCAGGCCCTCTTACTTGATATTTTTTCCAAGCCATCATTGAGCAACTCTTCTTAAAAACCCTATTTTTGAAGATGTACGCACCCTGCACCACTACTGCCCGCATACACATGCTTTATGCACCACTACATCTCCCATATGTACGTTAGCTACACCATTACAACTCGCGTATACCCACAAATGTTGCAAAAATTAAAAAGTTGCAAGGAATTTGTTGAGATTACAGTCTATTAGGTAGTTTCCCAACTGATCCACCGCCTATAGCCCATCACCCAACCGAATAACCATCCTTTTGTCATATAAAAGGAGGTTTTGGGGTCTCATTCCCAGAGAAAGCATAAGAACAGTGAAACTCTGCCCATTTCACATCCCCTCCTTGCCCCATAAAATTGCAGCTACCTTGTGAGTTTTGCATCATAATTTCCCATTCTTGCCCTTTTTCCTCCATCATAAGACTATGCCATTTTCCTAGAAGAAGTGTGAGAGAAGAAAGATATGTGGAAGTTCATTTGGAGCTTGGTGAAGAGGATCCCAAATCAGGTTCGAGGAGTAGTCACCGATCTCATTGTAAGTAAACATTGTGATATTAATAAAAGGAATATTTTTTGTATCCTGAACTATGATGTGTTCAATCTTTATGTTTGATTTATGTTTTATACTGACATCTAACCCATAGTTCATATATGAGATGCATGTTTTGTAGTTATCTTTTTATTTGTTTGTGAATGTAGGCCATCCTTAGGAGGAGGCTTGTAGTCAGCGGAGCTATCGAACTCGAAAGGATCGACATCCGACGCAGAGTAAAAGGTATAGTTACCGGATCTTTTCACTTTGTATTTCATGCATGAATGTGGGGTATATTCGGGGTAGTTATAACCAGTAGGATACTTCTAGATGGTTATATCTACCTACATGTTGAACCCTAGTGTAGTCCATAGGGGGGTTTTCCCATAATAGCAGAACTGGCGACCATACTGCGGAACCCTCTAGGGTTTTAGGATAGTTTTAGATGGTTATATCTGCCTACATGTTGAACCCTAGTGTATTCCATAGGGGATTTTTCCCATTATAGAACACCTCTTCCATGATTTCCCCCTCAATGCCCAAACCCAAATTATGGGGGAAGGAAAATCAAAGGATGGCTTCACGCGGGTCACTAGAAGGAAAAAACAACCTCCCAAAAAGCACAGTTAGGAAGGCGACCAAAATATCTCCACTAGAAAATCCTTTGATGTTTTAAATCAAATCCTAGAGGCAGCCTCAATGGAAAACCCGCACAAAAAGAACATCCAAAGAAACAACAAAGGGAAAGCCAAGATACACTCTGAGCCAATCCCAGTGGAACAACTAAGGAAGGTTCACAAATTTTTCATTGATTCAACCGCAAGAGCCACCTAGATATTGGGCATAAGTTCTAACCCAGTTCCGGACCCTAGATACACTCCTAGAGAAGACAAATAACGAGGATGAAAATCAACACAACAACTAATCAAAGAAGTAGGTAATTATATGCTCAACTTGGGACAGATCCAACATCTCAAAGAAGGTTTCTTCTCACCCCCACCAAACTCTTTATGATGAACATAATCGCATGGAATATCAGGGGAATCCATGCAATATCCAAACAGATGATTCTTCGAAACAACATACTTGCAGAAAATCTGGACATTCTCCTTCTCCGTGAAACCAAATGTATCGAAGAAACAACAAAAGAAATTTTTAAGAGATGTTGGAGACACCGTCATTCGATCCATAATGACTCCAAAAATGCATTAGGAGGTTTAGCTATTCTCTGGAACCCATCCTTCTTCATAATTGATCAACTGTTTTCCACAGTTGCAATGCTCTCGGTCCATTACCAGGCCTTGGGATCCAATAAGGAAGGAATTCTCACAAATTCTTATGGACCACAAAGAGATCAAGAAAAGGACATGTTCTTACATAGTCTCTGCTCCTTGGGAAAGTTGATAGGTCCAGCACGATGGATAATAGGAGGAGAATTCAATATTATTCTCACACTGGAAGAGAAGAGCAGAGGAACGAAGCGACTGGAGAAAGACAGTGGGAAGTTTCGAACGCTCATAGACCAGCTCAATTTAATTGATATAGAGACCAAAAATGGCATATTCACTTGATCCAACAAAATATCTGGCCCCAAAAACATTTCTTGCAGATTGGATCGATTCCTTATCTCAGAATCCATAATGTTGTAGGACCCAGTGTTAGAAGCCAACATTCTGCCAAAATTGGTCTCAAACCATTGGCCAATTCATCTCTGGTTAGACACGGGAGCAATTCCCAAATACTATCCTTTCCATTTTGAAAAATTATAGTTCACTCATCTAAACTTTCAGAAACTTTCTTAGACTTGGTGGGTGAAGGGTGATATATCTCATGGCACATGCATGTATCGTTTCCAACAACGACTAAATAAATTCAAGATGCAGCTAAAGGAATAGAACAAGAATGTTTTTGGAAACATCTTCCAGGCTAAACAAGATCTTGAGCAATGCTTAGAATAACTCCAACAGGAAATCAATTTACAAGGGCACATGGATGCTTCAAACGGGAGGAAGAAAAGCTCCAACAGTAACTTGAGGAGTGGAAAAAGCAGGAGGAAATACTTTGGAAACAGAAATCCATAGTGCAATGGATTAACGAAGGAGAGAGAAAAAAAAAGTTTTTCCATCGATCCATGATGCATCGATGATACATCAATCGAATCACCAAACTTGAAGATGCTCAGGGAAATCAAATTTTGGATCATGCAGCAATAGAAACTGAAATGATAATATATTATAAATATATCTTATAAGAACCTATAATAGAAAGAACCTAGGAAATTAATAAGATAACTCAGCACATTCTCTCCCTCATCATGCTGAAACAAAACTTTTCCCTAATGAGACCGATCATGTAGGAAGAAGTGGATCAAGCAGTAAAATAAATGCATATGGGTAAGGCACCTAGTGCTGATGGCTTCACAAAAGATTTCTTCCACTATAGTTGGTCGATGATCAGAGAAAAGGTCTGGCAGCTAGTTGAAGAATCTCGATCCTCAGGGAAAGTTCTCTCTACATTTAATGCCACCTTCCTCATTCTCATCCCAAAGGAAGATCGGGTCACCCATCCAAAGCAATTTCATCCTATTGCAATGTGCAATATAATATACAAGATCATCACCAAAGTCATAGAAATGACGGTCAATCTTGTTCTTCCTTTCATCATCTCCAAGGAACAATCAGGTTATGTGGAGGGGTGCAAAATTATGGAGAGTGTTACTCTATCAGACGAGGTGATTCACTCACTCAAATCAACTCGCACCCTAGGTATGCTTATCAAACTATATCTCTCAAAATATTTTGATCGACTCATTTGGCAATACATAAACTCCCTTCTCAAGGCCGTTGGCTTCCATAAGGCTTGGATAGAATGGATTACGAAACTCACTACCTCTTCCTTCTTCTCCATTTTGGTTGATGGTGTTCCCTCCCAACCTTTCTCTCCCACCAGGGGTATACATCAAGGAGACCCCCTTTCTCCCTTCCTCTTTGTCACTATGGAAGAGGGCTTAGGTCGGTGCATCAAAGCCTCTGTAGAGAATGGGTCCCTCAAGGGTCTACCTCTTCACAACCTCCATCGCACAACTTCTCACAGTCAATTTGTGGATGGAACCTTGTTGATGAATACCCCCACTGCCCAGGAAACCAACAAACTCATGTCCATTCTCTCATATTTTGTTGAAGCCTCTGGGACCACTCTCAACCTAAAAAAATACCAACTATTCTTCTTTAACACTCTTCTTGCTTTCCAAACCCACATCTCTAGAATTATGGGCATTCCCAAGAGCTCCCTTCGATCCAACTATCTTGGAATTCCCCTTTTGGATGCAACAACACACATTATCTCTTGGGACAACCTTCTTCTCTCCATTTCTAATCATCTAAGCAATTGAACCTTCAGGTCCTTCAATATTGTTGCAAGACTTGTCCTTCTTAAATTGGTCCTTCAAGCTCTCCCAATCTACCTTTTTACATCTTTGGAAGCCCAACAATCAGTAATCAAAACCATTAGAAACTTGCAGGGAAATTTCCTTTGGCATGGTCACCACCCTGACAAAAAGTGGGCTCTGGTTGGCTGGGACAAATCCTGTCGTCCAAAATCCATAGGAGGACTTGGACTAAGAGATCCTAGAAAGATCAACAATATAATGGGAGCCAAACTTTGGTGGTGTTGGCTTAAACATCCCACAGAGCTATGGGCCAAGATATGGAAGCACAAGTATGCACCTCGCACCAATGAAGATCTCCTAATCAGATACAACACCTAGATCCAAGGCTCCAACATTTGGAATGCATCCTGGCGCACTCACCCTCTCATTCAAAAGTATGCTTTTTGGAAAATCCACAATGGACAGACAACCTTATTCTAGCATAACTCTTGGTAGCAAATGCCACCTCTGCACTATCTGAAAGTACTATGCCCTCTCTATCATCAAATGCAATTCACATATCCACTCAAATTAAAGGATCTCGGCTTAAGGAATTATCATCATAATCCTTGGCGGACTTGGAAGACTCATCCTCAAGAACTCAACATTCCATATGACATCGACATGCAACCTTGGTACACCATAGCCTCATAGAGAAGGATTTCTATTAGCGATGGCTATGATATTATCAGGTGGGGGTATTCTCCAGTAGGTACGTTCTCTGTGAAAGAATCCTACTACCTTCATGAAAACTTCCACACACAACCAAAAGAGAACATCTAGAACATCATTTGGAAATCCAAACTTTGGACGAAAATTTTAACTTTCCTTTGGCTCATGGTTCAAAACAGAATCCTCACATGGGACACTCTCCAGAAGAGGGGATTTGTTGGACCTTCGATATGTCATCTCTGTTAGCAGCAGGAAGAAACCATGGAGCATATCTTCAATCAATGCCCTCTTAGTGGGGAAATTTGGGATCAGGTTGCCCAAATCATGCGGATGTCAAACAGAATTAAAGACAACATTATCAGCACTATAGAAAATTGGGGAACAAATGTATAACAAAATCCGATATTGAATAAAATTTGGCAACTGTTATCTAGCTTCATCGTTTGGATGATCTGGAGAGAACGAAACAAATGGATATTCCACTCCTCCCCCCCTCGTAATCTAGGAAATAATTCTAGCTCATATCCAGGAAACCATCAAAGCTACCCACTGGTACCAGGGGGATCTTTAGTGCAATCCCCTTGAAGGCCTCATTCTCTCAAACTGGCAGTTAAATCTCCCCAGTCATCACTTCCAGGACCCTCTTCGTCTTGGATCTACAACCCATATCCCTACATCCTGGCTTCCCCCCCCTCCAGGATTTGTTAAATTCAATTTTGATGGTTCCTCGAAGGGAAACCCCGGTCCATCTGAATATGGGGTCGTTCTCCGAGATAACACTAGGAAAATTATACATATCATGGATGGTCACTTGGGCCTAGATACAAACAATGCAACAGAACTATGGAGTCTAATCAAAGGAATACAATTGGCCATATATCACAACATGAAATAACTAATTGTGGAAGGGGACTCTCAAGTGATCATTTCACTTGTTTCAAAAATCATCAATGGATCAAATCCCGCGAATGTCTCCCCAAGTTGGAGACTCCTCGTCTTACTAGATATGTTCAATACCCTCCTGTGACTTTCCCTCACTCTCATCCCCTCCCATGTGAGAAGAGTAGCCAATAAGTTTTATGACTGCCTAGCCAATGCATGTGTCACCTCAACAGAGGAGTATATCCAGTTCGATGGCCAAATTTTTCGATCCCCCCCATTGTTGCTTCAATGCATGGAAATTGCGCACCAAAATTGTCCTCCCCCGGATGGGGTGACATGTGGACAACATGCTCATTAAGGAGTTAAATGCACACACTGCCACCCTCTCATCACTATCTTGGAGGATGAGTGACATTCATTGCTCATACGCACAGGTGCAGTGGCATACATGCTCTGGTTTAATGGCTTCCTCCACACAGCAACAATGGTAGGTTGGGATGGGTATAGGGCACACGAGCCTGGTCCTTTCATCTCCTCCGATGCCTCACCATTTACAATAGGTAAGCAATGGTTCTTGTCATTTGGTTTTGGAACAAATCTTGGGTTTTGGTACAGCTTCTGCTTCTCCATCCTTCTTCCTCCCCTATTCGCAAGCTCTTCTTTTGTTCGACATCTTTATTGCATGCTCAATCATGCCCCGGGAAAGAGGCAAGCCCAAGAGAGGGCCTTCCTACTACATTTTTGTTGTCAGGCAACAAAGGTTGTGTCTCTTTTCCCAGCCACCTTCGACATCTTTGGTCCGTTTCGAAAATTCCTCTGACACTGCCCCCATACTCAGCCCAAGATAGGGTGGTGGAAGAACCTCCATGGCTATTGCTGAAGAAGAAATACCTGCAGTCCCAATTCAAATTCCACCAGCTTCCCTCATGTACATGGTTTCTGACCCCCAAGTCTTGCCTCCCCTTTCTGGTTGGTCCACCCTTGGCACTGTTGATGCTTTGGAATTGGATACTTGCATAATTGAAGAAGAAGTCCCACTAGAGGTGTGTCATGCAGAGACTCTCCCTCCTGAAGGCCACCCTTCTCCTTCCATTTCTCTGAAACAGGGACAGATCTCTACCTGTCGCCTCTCACTGGATCACTTGGCCCTCATTTTTTTTATGCGTCGGGACATGCAAGAGCACCTTCATAGGCACACCCTGCTCAGTAGCCGCCTAGACTTCTTGTTTGATGCTCTCTCAAGCGCACTAGACCAAAGAAGATGTCTAACCTGTGCATAGTTGTTCGTCTTCACTCCCACCGGATGCAATCATGGCGATAAAGGAAATCCAAGTTCACCCACCGACTAATTATGTTGTGTTTCTTTTTTGTTATTAAGCATTGTAATTGTCAAAATCATTGTAGGAATTTTGGCTTCTTTTGTTCATGGAGGCATGGATCATTCAAACCAAGACTCTTAGCCACCTGTTCTAGTTTCCATCTGTTTGGCAGAACAGGTGGCAGTTTTTTTGTTCTTGTTGAGACATCAAGTCTCCCAACCACCTATTTTGGTTGAACAAGTGGCTGGTCTTTAGTCTTTGTCCAGATATGTACTCATGTTGTTATGGCATTCTAAGGTAATTCAATCTTTTTATTTAAAAAAATATATATAATGTAGGAATTACATTTATTAAAAAAAATTATTAATATAAAAGGGTTATTAAGTTTTCCATTTACCAAGTATTAATGTGAACATGAAATTCCATCCTCACACTCAAATGCGTTTTAAATGCATAATGAAATAGTAAAAATTCAATTTCAGAGAGCTACAAATTACCACCTTTTATTCATTATTTATACACGTAAATGCACCGTCGAGATTCCCGCAAAACGGATGGCGTTGTATTCTATGATATTACTAGCAGATATTTTAATACGATGGCCATTATCTTAAAGAAGAAGGAACATGTAATTGAGACGCTATAAATCTATAACATCCCTCTAACTTTGGTAGAGCAGAGCCCACGCAGATGGATTCATGCCTGTTAATTGTGTTTCCACGAGGAATACTATCATTATGATCTTCACACTGATTTCATAGGGCTCCTCAAACTCCCAGCTCTTCACCTCCTTGTGTAAATAAAAAGAATGGCATCTTTGTTAATGTACAACAGTTCACAACTTCATTTTACACAGAAACCTATTGAAGTTGAGAATGGAAACTTTGAAGGTAAACATGGAACAGTGAAATGTAAATGATATAACCCTAATAAGGATATCTATGGTTAATATTTCATGGATAGATGGTGAATAAAATAATATAGAGTAGTTATTTATTGCTTAGTTCGAAACGCATTAAAAATTGAAAAAATCATGTCAGATAATAATAATCTTTCGCCAAACAAAGAGAATAAGACGAGAAAAACTGATACCACCATACAAACATATGAAACTAATGAGGTGGCTTGGGAAATATCGCATTGCAAAGGTGGCAGTCGCCATAGTTGTCAAGCCTGGAAATATAGCGTGAATGTCACAACATGATTCATTCAATGTATTAATGTTACAAAGTAGGGCTGCCAAGTGTTAGGGGTCAGATAACTTTGCAGCACATGTAATACGGAAAAGATGCAAGCAACAGGTCCTATCCATTAGAATTAGGTCAGGTAACTGTGCAGCACATGTAGTATGGAAAAGAGGCCAAGCAACAGGTCCTGACCCCTATCCATCATTCTAAAGCTTCAGAAATCTTAATACATAAAGAATCCACGTGGAGAAAGGATCTTCCATGAATCATCTGACATTTTAGGAGGATCTAGCACACGGTATCCCTGCAATGTCCTGTTGTTAGATCAATTACTTCATTTTTACTGCATAATAATGATATATTTCCTTTGTTGAGGCACACGTGGGTGTAGACTTGCATGCACAACTTAAACCGTGGATGAAATTCGCATCCCCTACTTATGTGAGAGATTCGCAAAGTCTACAACTGAATCTCTGTAGGGTATAGAAATGGCAATGAAATTAAGAATGCCACCTTCATAGGGTGGGGTGCACGCTCATTTCGTAGAGGATCACACGTGTACCAGTGATAATAGTATATCATGACCTCGTGCAGTTACTGGTTAAAAAGTACATTTTCAAATTAAATTGGATGGTAAAACTTGACGGGAATGTTGAGGAAATGTGAAGTAGCTGTAAAGTTCATCAACAGGTCTTGAAAGATTCTGAATATTCATCTTCTTGCAATCCAGTCTGATTGTCAAAGAAAGAATGGATTTTCTGATAGCAAATTATGGCAAGCAAGAAAGGGTACAAGTGACAATTATTTGTACTATCCAACTGCACATGATACGAAGGATGAAGGTATTGAGTTTTTTCAAAAACATTGGTTCGGAGGGGAAGAACTTTAGTTCGGAATGTTTGGGAAGAACGACGGGTTTAAGTTGGCATCCCATGGTTATGCGGTAGGCTGTTCTACAGACTACTGCAGGAAAATTAAAGAAGAGAAAGAAACAATTGAATCTGTTGATTGCTTCGATTAGGGTGAAATAAGTTATTCAACGTGAATCTCATAATTATCTGGATTGCGTGGATCTCAATCTCTCTCTCCTACATCTACTCATTTTTCCCCCACATTTTGAATCGCCCTCC
>JASDQU010317817.1:0-13266 GCA_032191745.1 Picea mariana | reverse complement strand
GAATAAGACAACACTATTATTTCACGCATTTGCCCTCCTGCCTTTCTTCTCATTTTCACGACTGCAAGCATGAAAACTTTGATTTCGAAGTCACACTAAAATCGTCATTGGATTATTTTTGTCACTCTTGTCTATGTGTTCATTGCATTTCCAATTTAATCATAGTCGCACAGTTGGCAAGACACCAAAATCTTTACTCATTTGACATTTTTTTTTTGTTAATATGATTTCATTTTTATAAGATTGTGTTGATATTATAATGAGTGTCATTGAGTCCTTAATACATTGGTGGTTTGATGTGTTATAGTATTTCATCGATTTTCTTAGCGCATTGGTTTCATGAAAACGCATTGACATTATGGCTAGACCCTTGGTGCAATCATACCATACAATACATATTTGTTATGATTGAACCCTTGGTGCTGATTTTGAAACATTGTTTTGATTTTAAAACCATGCAAACATTGTTCCTTATTCAAATTTTTGTGTCGACTTACCATAATTGTTTAAATGAAATTACTATTAACACATTGCAATAGTGATTTGAATCACCATATGCACCGTCGGTTGTACATCAGGATATAACTGTTTTGCATGGGATGATATAGCTCCACCACCCTCACACACTTGGGCATTAATGCCTCCCTCCTATCGCGGGTTACCTCTATTGGTCTTGGGGAAGTTTGTGAGTTATTCAATCCTACGTTTACCCTGTCCAAACCCTTGCCTGTTCACTCAACTCACTGTGTACCCTTTCCTATGGCACCCATGGTGCGCATAGAGCCTAATGGTAGCCAAACACTATTGCTTTTCGACAATGCCCATGAGGATTTAGAAAATAGTGGTTGGCTGATGTTTATCCAGAGATTTGAGGGTTTTAACCTTTCGATTTCTCAACAATTCGCCCTCACCTTCGACGGCTACAGGGATAAGGTCGGAGAGATACAACTCGAGCTAAATGAGGAATTCATAAGCTCAGCTATAGGACTACCAAATACAGGGGAAAGGTGGTTTAAAAACTCCAAAGTAGACGAGGTTACGTGGTCGCTTCTATTCACATCAAGAAAGATTGTTAGTTGCGATAGAGGTATGCCTCTCGCTACCCTCAAACCCAGGTGGCATGATCTTTTGGCAATTGTTAAGTAGTTTTTGACCTGTGAAGGTCGTTATGGCTTGGTATTTCTGTATCATCTTCGGTTATTGATGAATTTCATAGGCTACCCTCTGAATATACCACATTATCTCTTACGTAGTCCTTACAAGATGTCTAAAAGATTCAAGCGTGAGAAGGATGATATCAGCCTTTTCCATCACTACTTGATCAAGTTCCTTGTCATCCACCATTTGAGCCTTAGTGGTGATAGTTGGCAAGCCTTCCTGACAAGGAATGGCTTTTCCACTCTCGAGTCTGTTCAAATTGACAAGGTTGTGGTCAGTGAGACTCTGGTTGGGCCAGCTGTGCCACTTCATATCCTTCTACCCCCTGTCAAACCTTCGAATTTCCCCGACCTTGACCTACCCGATACCATGGCCGACCCATGTGCTAAAGGAAAGACTAAGACCGCTAAGAAGCATGTGATGAAGAAAGGTAAAGGTGATACTAGTGTGAACAGTAAAGGGAAGAAAAATGCATGATGGATATCCAGATGTGCCAAGAACAAACCCAAGAAAAACATTGACCAAAATCCAGTAGTGTTGAGAAAGGAATCAGACTCTGATATTGAGCATTTCCTAGCCGAGGAATATTCCTATTCTCATGGCCTATGCTCTATGGAAACCTATGACAATGTCTCCAACTTACCTTCGTGCCTAAAAAACAACCCTAATTACCCGGGAATTAAGCTTCACAATCAAAACCCTAGTAACTTGAAATAACCCTCGCCTATGATGCCAAAGCTCGATCAATCACCGTGTGCTCAATGTAATGCCTGGCTTGAACGTTATTACACCGAATTTCCCCTGTTGCAATCTAAGATCAAATCGTTAGAGGAAAGAGTTACAGTGCTTTCAAAAGAGAGAGGCAGGCTTCAAGCCAACGAGAAAAAACAAAAGACCACCGGTTCAATTGTCTTTAGAAACGTCGAGGCAGCAACGACTTTTGTCAATTCAAAGTTATCATGATCGAATCACTTTCTTACTGCCCAGGTATGTACTTCAATATCGATTTTCTTGGTTGAATTAATATAACCAAATGGGTTTGCTTTCGATTATCTCTGTTCGTTTTTAATAGATTCAAAATGACTCTGTTCTTTTCATTTTACCAAAATGATATCGTTATGAATCATGTGCAGAAGATTTTCTTTCTAAACTCAGACACAACTATGATTTGGTTAATGCGATTTTATTGTTATCAGATTAGTATAAACGATTGGTTTGTTTTCGATTCTGTTTGGTTTTTTTTTGAAACAATTTTTGTACACTTGAATTAGGGTGGCCGATTGGTTGGTTTTCATTTAAGTTCTATTCGAATAGATTCAAGAAACGATTTTTTTTCGTTTTAAATAAATATTTCCGTTTGGATTATGATTGCATTTGACCTATATAAAAGATTGGTTTGCTAAAATCATGTGGCTATGTTTTGATTGATACGGTTTTGCATAACGATTGTGTCGGCCCCAAACTGTCTCGATTCGTTCCTATTTGATTTGATTTGCAAACGATTGCTATGTGGCTTGAATTATCACAATTACTTGTATGAGTTGGATTGGTATTAAAGATAAATTTGATACGGCTCTGTTAGTTTTGATTTTGAAAAATGATTATGTTAAGTTCGGGTTGAGATATTTTGTCTCTATTGAATTTGTATGAAAGACTTGGCTAAATCGATTATAGTCTGTTATGAAATTGGTTCAAGAGATGATTTCGTTGGTTCCCCAACTGTCAATCGATTCTGTCTGCTCCCAATTGGTAATAAAAAATGTTTGACATTTTTCATATATTCCTGTTACCGTTCAGTTAAGAAACCACGATTTCATTTATTTCAATTCGCATACAAGTTTTGGTTTCATGTGGCATGAATGATTCGCTCTGTTTGGAATTAGTAATTAAAGATTTGGTTTAACAATTTGAATATAATTCTATTAAGTTTTGGACTGATTTTAAAACGATTATGTGTTCAAATTAGACCAGCTACAGAATCGCAAGATTCTGTAGCTAGTCTTAAAATTTAGATTTTTGTTAGTTTTACAAATAAAATGTCATCTAAACTTGTCTATTCTTGTCCATTTTCAGGTGCATATGAATTTCAGTGACCAATTGGACATGCTACAACAGTTTAGATATAGTTTTCAGTTGTTAGTCATAGGCAAAAAATAGGGACTTGGGAGATTATTCCCAGATTTTTTGTAAACTGCTTTGATCATTCCCACAGGGATGTTTTACCCTGTGGTCTTTAAATACTTGTTATTTTTTGTAATGAACCCATCATCACTGTTGGGAGAACCAGACCATGGATTTATGATGATACAGACTGGGATGAAAGTTGATGTCTTGTAACAGCTTTAGCTTTCAATATATCAAACTTTTATTTCAAGTTTTCTTCATATCAGTTTGCAATCAATTATCGACTACTTTAGCTATCATGATTCATTGCAGGTTGATATGATTTGGTTTATATGTTGTCCATATCTGATATCTCTTATTTTAAAGTACAACATCTGCTTTGTTTCAATTTAAGGAATTAAAGGTTTACCTTCTTCGTTAAATGAATCATTTTGTACAAATATTTGCACACAGATTTATCTAAATATGATCATTTGTAAATCATAAGATTGTTGTCAATTTTATGTCTTGTTTGTTCTGTTATTGATATTCAAAAGAGCACTGCTGCTTCTGGTTTACAATAAGATTGTAGAGAATCTGGTGCGGGTTTCCTCCCATCGAACAACTGAACTGGATCCTTTACACAAGACAAATTGGAAAGCGTTATTACAGGTTAGTTTATTAGTGTTATTTGAGTAGCCTAGATAGATATATATAGTTCAGATTTATAGTTAGGATTCTTATTTTAGATGGCTAGCTTAGTTAGTTTTTCATTTTATTTCTTTCTCATAAAATTATAAAATCAAAAAATAGTTTTGCTGTCACAGGACAACTCACAAATGATTTTAGCAGGTTTTCATGTAAAATTTGTAATCTATAAATATTGTACATTTGTGATTAAGATCTAATTCTATTGATAGTTGAACGTTTAATTTCATAGAATTATTATAGTATTAGACAGTAAATTGTATATATTTATTTTAGATTCGTTTATAGTTTTCTTTAATTATTTTTTTTTCATTTAGATTAGTTCTTTTAGTTAGTTTTTCTTTCGTTTTCCTAGGAATTAGATCGGCCAACGGAGCCGCTAAACTCGTCAAGGTGGATCATCCCAAACGGCTTGGGTTATTTAGACAACCCCGGACCAGATCCACTCTTCCAGTTGGTGAGCGTTCATTTTCGCCCGTCAACAAATGGCACTAGAAGGAGGGCCTGAAAATTATTAATGGCACGAGGTCATCGTAAGACTCCTCCACCACCTAACCGCTCACCTATAGTGACAAGAAGCCATTCAAATGAAAACATTCCCCCTCAAACAACAACCACATAAAATGACGATCTACAGATCACAGTTGAACCAACAACCCCAAATCCTATAGGTGGTGACGTACAAGAGATTGTCCGCCAATCCCTCTTAAGAACACATAGTGCCTTCACCCATTTAAGGTAACCAACTCAGCCTTTGGACCAACCTTTTGATTTCTATGATATCAGAGAACAACTTGGAGGCACTAACCTCACTTTAAACCCTACAGATCCAATCCTCACTCCTGCTGCAGGAGGAACTGGAATACCACCCCCACCACCTCCATCATCTCCTTCTTCTTCTGGAGAAGACTCTTCTGACAAAGGCAGTTCCCCTTCTCAGCCTTCCACACCGCCTACACCAATGGCCAACCAGAATAATCCTGCTAGACCTTGGCTCGACCAAGATGCAGTAGCCGTACTTGGGGCTCAGCATCCCTTACCCAAACATCTGGAGAAGTGGCTTCCCAAGTTTGACCCTGACTCTAAACAAATCGCTGAAGACCACATTAAAAAGTTTATGTTAGCCATTAGACTCCGTAATGTCTAGCATGAAGACGTAGTCTGTAGGTTGTTCCCCTATACTTTTGAGGGCAATGCCTCTACTTGGTACTTTGCCCAGCAACCCCATACCATCATGTCTTGGGAGAAGTTTGAATCCTGCTTCCTTGAGAAGTTCGGTGACGATAAGTCCCCGGAAGTCCTAGTTATGGAGATTTCTAGCTTAAGAATGAACCCAAAAGAGAAAAATAAATATTTTAATCAAAGATTCTTAACACTTAAGAACCAAATCCCTACCGATTCAATGCCTGCCGAGAATCTTATCATAGCATACTATACTGAATCCTTGCATCAAAGTATAGCCATTTAGGTTAAACGATCTAAGAAATACACGTTGTTAGAAGCCTTCGAGGAGGCCAGCCAGATTGAAAAAGACATCCTTGGTTTGAAAGACACTACTAGCAATGAACCAGAGACTAGTTCATCTTCCAAAAAGAAGATCGAGATCCTCCCTAGACCTTCTCAAAACAAAGCATAACCTGAAAGCTTGGATTTAGAAAACTTAACAAAAGTCATTCAAAAACTATCAAATCAAGTTATAGATTTGAAAAGGATGGCAGAAGGAGCTTCTTCGAGCAAAGGGCCTTATAAACCCCCGTTTAGGAAGCCTTTTCCCACCAACAGACCTAATCCAAATACTGAGGGCTTAAATCTAGAAAGTCTGCAATTCGCCCTTCAAACAATTCTAGAAGACCAAGATAACTTGATGCCTCTTGAGATTCCTAAGGAGGTTGTTGAACAAGAGACATTTCAAGAAGAAGAATCTTTTCTGAACATTTTTGGATACTTCTCGGATAGCATCTTTCAAGCTAACTTCGAGACAGTTCATCCCTACAATACTAGGAGTAAGACTGCAAACAAACCTTCTTCTGAAAACACTATGACTTTGCCCCCAACGCAATCTAAACCAGCTGAGACTAAACAGAGTCATGTAAACCCCAACTTAGATTATGATTTAGTTGAATATCTAAAGAATTTAAGGGCTAACATTTCTGTTTATGAATTGTTAAAATTTCCATTTCTGCTACAAAAAATGTTACAGAACATCGCAGAGAATAGAAAAAATGGTAATTCAAGCAGTGACAAGGTTGTACAGAACAAAGTTCCTTAGAAGACTTCCGCCAAGAATAATATTGATCCTCATGATAAAGGAATCTTTCCTGTAAATAATGTAACAAATGTAGATAAATTAGCTTTAGAAACCGCGAGTAAAAATCCACAAGCTTCAACACTTAGTACTCGCAGGAATGTACCTCCATTTTTGTTAACTTTCAAAAGCTTTAATAGAAACATGCACAATTGTATGGTAGACTCAGGAGCATCATCCAATGTGATGCCATGGTCTGTGTGTCAGAAGATTAATGCTAAAGTTGAACCATCCACTTTAAAAATCATCCAGCTTGATCGAACTAATGTTAAAGTCATAGGCGAATTAAGGAATGTGCTTATAAGATTATCGTCTAACCCCAAAGTTCATCAAGTCATTGATATTATTGTTGTGGATATTCCAGAAGTGTATGGTCTGTTTTTAAGCAGGGACTGGTCAGAGCAACTACACGACTATTTCGCGACAGATTGGTCTCACCTGTGGCTTCCAGGGAATGACAAGCCCAACAAAATCAAGGTAAATTGTGAATGCTACCTTAAGTTCATGGTCATAGATTTGAATGATCCCAACGAACCATTTACACCTTCTGCTGATTCACCTGAAATACAAGGGATGGATACCTTCTTCGGCAATTTCATGGCCAAGACTTCAACTATCATTAACCCAGAACAACAGTCCGAGATTGTAGCATATGTGCAACCAGCAGCTTCTACACAATGGTCTCATGCACCCGATAAAAATCAAATGTGGTCTCTTTATTTTGATGGGTCAAAGTCCAAAGAAGGAGCAGGTGCAGGCTGTGTTATTATTGATCCGACAGGTAACAAAACATTGATTGCATGTAGGTTAGAATTTGAATGTACTAATAACACAGCAAAATATGAGGTTTTATTGTAGGGCCTCAGAAAATCTTTAGACATGAACATTCAAAACTTGACTGTCTTTGGCGATTCCGAAATTGTGGTTAGACAGGTAAGAGATTCTATTCACTTTCTGTCTCCACATCTTAAAAGCTACCAATCCGAGGTATGGAATTTAATGAATAAGTTTTCTTCTTTCAATATAAATTATATTCCTAGATTGAATAATTCTGAAGCTGATCTATTAGCTAACGTAGCTTCCAAACTCTTCCCTGCAGAAGGCTTGTCCCCAAATTCTTTCTCCGTCAAACTGTTGTTCAGGCCATCCATTCCTGACAACATCACAAACTGGAGAGTCTTCGACGGTGATCAACAGATCATTAGCTTCCTGCATATGGAAGAAACCTTCCAAGGCTCGGTGATTGATGAATGCACTCATGATGACAATTTGTGCGATTTCACGGTAATACCAGATCCGAGAACTCCTGAATATTTATCGGACATGGTAAATTCGATCCCTAAATATGTAGTTAGATTAGAGAAGTTTTATGATCTTCAAGATAAATTCAAAAAATCGGTCAACTGTAAAACCAATAGTTTCTCGTTATTTTATGAAAAAGTAAACCTAGGAACTAATGACAATCCGCAGTGCATTAATTTAGGGTTGGGGTGTTCTCAACAAGAAAAAGATGCATTTATTAAATTGTTTAAAGAATTTAAAGATGTTTTTGCGTGGACGTATGATGACCTTAAAACTTTTGACCCTAATATCATTCAACACGTCATTCCTATGAAACCCCAAACCTTACCCTTTCAACAAAAATTAAGAAAAATGCACCCTAAGCTTGAACTGACCATTAAAAAAGAATTGAATAAACTCCTAAATGCTAAGATAATTTTCCCTATTAGGCACACCCAATGGGTTTCTAACCTTGTCCCTGTCCAGAAGAAAAGTGGGGAAATTCGACTTTGCGTCGATTTCTGAAACCTTAATAGAGCGTCTGATAAAGACAACTACCCTGTCCCACCCATGGAACAGATCCTTCAACAAGTATATGGTTCTGAGAGGCTATCCTTATTGGATGGTTTCTCGGGGTACAACCAAGTCCTGATGTCTCCTCTAGACCAACTTAAAACTACCTTCCACACTCCATGGGACACCTACGCTTATCAAAAAATGCCCTTTGGACTGATTAATGCCGGTGCCACTTTCCAGAGAGTGATGGATATTTATTTTCAAGGCTTAATCAATCAGTCTGTCGTATTTTACTTAGATGATGTTACTGTATTTTCAGAAAACAAAAATGATCATCTAGCTCATTTAAGAGTCGTTCTACAGCGATGTCGCAAATACGACATTTCCTTAAATCCTAAAAAATCCATCCTCGCAGTAGAACAAGGTAAACTCTTAGGATTCATTATGTCAAGAAAAGGGATGATTATTGACCCTGAAAGGACACAAGTCATCTCGAAACTTCCTCCTCCCTCCTCCAAAAATTCTATGCAGTCTTTCTTAGGCTAGATAAACTTTGTCAAGAGATTCGTCCCCAGTTTCTCCGAAATGGTCAGACCTTTATAGAATTTAATTATGAAAGACGCACAATATCATTGGGGACCCTTAGAAAATCAAGCTTTCAATTCAATAAAAAAGGCCATAATAGACGCTCCTTCTCTCATGAGCCACGAATTTTTGCAAGACTTCACACTTTACACATTTTCTTCTGACCGCTCCTACGCTGTCGTCCTAACTCAAAAGAACCCTAAAAACAATGAAGTATCCATTGCGTTTATGAGCTCTGCTTTCAAAGGCACGAAACTTAATTACCCAGTGGTATATCAACAAGCCTACACTGTTTTTAAAGAAGTCAAGCACCTCTGGTCTTATCTTTTGAAATCTAGGACGAAAATTATTGTCCCTTACCCAACCGTCAGGAATCTGTTAGTGCAGAAAGACTCAGGCGAAAAGCGGGCAAACTGGGTTACTTCCTTGCAAGAGTATGACATAGAAATTACCCCAGCTCAGATAGTGAGAGGCCAAGGGTTATGCAAGTTAGTTGTTGATTCAACAACAGGAAAGCAAGAAGAAAACAATATGTCAAACCTAGGACAACACAATCAAAATGCAATCTGTTGTGCACAAAACTCTGTCAGTCCTTGGTATGACGATATAAAATTCTATCTTGAACATGGGTCAGCCCCCCATCACCTGGATCCCACTAAAATAAGAGTGTTAAGATTAAAGTCTTCTTCCTTTTATCTGGTTAATGGTATTCTGTTTCGTCAAAATTTTGATGGAGTACTAATGCGTTGTCTTGAGAAAGATGAAGTAGAAAAAGTCTTACTAGAGTTGCATGCAGGAGAAGCTGGTGGGCATTTTGGTGGTGACACCACTGCCCATAAAGTTTTGAGAGCCGGTTATTACTGGCCCACACTTTTTAGAGACACCCATGCCTTGTGTCGCAAGTGTATAATCTGCCAAAAATCATCCAGGTGGTTACAGAAACCAGCCTTTCCTTTGCATCCTGTTTCAGTGGACTCCCCTTTTCAGCAGTGGGGCCTTGATATTATAGGTCCAATCAATCTGCCATCCTCAGAGCAGCATAAGTTTATCATAACAACCACAGATTACTTCACCAGGTGGTATGAAGCTGCCACATTAAGAACTATGAATACCAGTCAGGTAATTGCCTTTTTAAATTTGAATATTATCACTCGTTTTGGTATCCCTGACTGTTTAGTATTCGACAACGCTTCGTATTTTTTGTCTCTTGAGATGAGCGAGTTTGCTCTAGAAAAAGGAATTAAATTGAAGTATTCTGCTAGCTACTACCCCCAAGGCAATGGATTGGCAGAATCAACAAATAAGAATCTGATTAAAATCATCAAGAGAACGGTATATGAGAATCACAAAAACTGGCATAATGCACTGTTAAATGCAATCTGGGCTGATAGGGTAACACCAAAAACTGCTGTAGGTAATTCTCCCTTCTTTCTTGTCTATGGTAGAGAAGCAATTCTGCCACCACACATTCTTCTTCCCTCACTACAGCTATCACAGAAAATACAAGAAGAAGATTGTCTCCCTTTGGAAAACCAAATTAATGCTTTAATGAAACTAGAAGAGGTAAGAGCTCAAGCTAAACATAAGTTAGATCAGCATCAGCTAGTGGTCAAAATATGGTTTGATGCCAACTCCACCTCTGATAAGAACTTCGAAGTAGGTGATCTTGTCTTGAAATGGGACAAACTGCATGAGGGAAAGGGAGAGCACACGAAATTTCAGAACTTATGGCTTGGACTGTTTTTAATTGCCGAGAAATTGGGTGCCAGCTCTTTTCGATTGCAGAACCTAGAGGGATAGCCTGAAACCTATCCAGTGAATGGCCAAGCTCTGAAAAGATATTTTTCTTGATAACAACCCTTTGTATACTATGTAAATATTTTTCTTTTGTTTTCTTTTCGTTTACTGTTTTGATTTTGATTTTTCCCTTGTACTTGTTCGTTTTTATTTTTTGAAATACACGTACCCGCATGCTAAACTTTTCAGACAAAGGAAATAGAAAATTCTTTCACAGAAACGACTGCTAAAAAATTGTGTAAACATCAATTATATACTTCTGAAATTTACATCTGTGGTTGAACAAGGACTGTTGTTTGAAAGAAGTTAACTGATTTTGATCTGAGAAAATCCTGTCATGATCATCTATTATCTTCTTACGTTGTCCCTGTTCCTTAAGGGAATAAATCAGAAGATGTCTCCCATATTTAGAAGGTTGGTTTTGTAAATAAACCATCGTTGGATCTTACTGAAGGACAGTTCTAAAAAAAAAAAAATTGTTGAGGTCTGTAAAAAATATGTTTAAAATATCATAATTTTCAGCGTCACCCTGCTCAATCATATATCTTTAAAAAATTAAAACATAAAAGAGCTGTGGGAAGTGCTTGTAAACCCGCCAGGATGCTGAACAGGTCTGCTGGCAGCGGGTAAATGCATGCATGACTCCAAGAAAACTTTGTCGGGGTACTGAACAGGCCTGCTGGTAGCGAAGCAATGTTGGGTATACGAAAATTTGTGAATATGAAACCTTTTGACCTTAAAATGTCCTTTATTCTGATCTGGAACTTATTGGTAGGATACATATATCAGAGTGGGTTAAATGGAAACTCTGTCGAGGCTATGGATGCCTACTGATAGCAGGGGCTCTGTCAACAGTATTGGGGATTTTATCTTTAGTATCGTGGCTCACTTATCTTAAGACTGTTATCAGTTTTCATCCTTTAAGAATTGCTGGAATATTAGATTAATGATGATGTTTTAACAATTTTCTGGTTGTTATTTTTGAGTTAGAATTTTCTCATTATCATAATCTGAATTTGTTCTTTTGGCAGAGATAACTACTTCTACCAGTGTGTCGCCATTGTTGGCATCTATTTCACATTTTTTATCCTATCTCTATAAGCTGCCTACCCAAGTGTTTTGGAACCCTTGATTTTCATCGCAATCTTTTGAATAAGACAACACTATTATTTCGCGCATTTGCACACCTGCCTTTGTTCTCATTTTCACGACTGCAAGCATGAAAACTTTGATTTCGAAGTCACACTAAAATCGTCAATGGATTATTTTGGTCACTCTTGTCTATGTGTTCATTTCATTTCCAATTTAATCATAGTCGCACAGTTGGCAAGACACCTAAATCTTTACTCATTTGACATTTTTTTTGTTGTTAATATGATTTCATTTTTATAAGATTGTGTTGATATTATAATGAGTGTCATTGAGTCCTTAATACATTGGTGGTTTGATGTGTTATAGTCATCGATTTTCTTAGCGCATTGGTTTCATGAAAACGCATTGACACTATGGCTAGAACCTTGGTGCAATCATACCATACAATACATATTTGTTATGATCAAACCCTTGGTGCTGATTTTGAAACATTGCTTTGATTTTAAAACCATGCAAACATTGTTTCTTATGAAAATTTTTGTGTCGACTTACCATAATTGTTTAAATGACATGACTATTAACATGTTGCAATAGTTATTTGAATCACCATATGCACCGTCGGTTGTACATCAGGATATAATTGTTTTGCATGGGCTGATCTAGCTCCACCACCCTCGCACACTTGGGCATTAATGCCTCCCTCCTATCGCGGGTTACCTTTGTTGGTCTCGAGGAAGTCAGTGAGCTATTCAATCCTACGTTTACCCTATCCAAACCCTTTCCCATTCACTCAGCTCACTGTGTACCCTCGCCTATGCCACCTGTGGTGCGCATAGAGCCTAATGGTAGCCAAACACTCTTGCTTTTTGACAATGCCCGTGAGGATTTAGAAAATAGTGGTTGGTTGGTGTTTATCCAAAGATTTGAGGGTTTTAACCTTTTGATTGCCCAAAAATTTGCCCTAACCTTTCGATGGCTACAGGGCTAAGGTCGGAGACATACAGCTCGAGCTAAATGAGGAATTCATAAGCTCAGCTACAGGACTACCATCTATAGGGGAAAGGTGGTTTAAAAAATCCAAAGTAGACGAGGTGACGTGGTCGCTTCTATTCACATCAAGAAAGATTGTTAGCTGCGATAGAGGTATGCCTCTCGCTACCCTCAAACCTAGGTGGCACGATCTTTTGGCAATTGTTAAGCAGTTTGTGACCTGCGAAGGTCGTTATGTGTAATGATCCCAAGCCAAATTCTTTCTTGGAATCACTAACTACTACTAATTTATTGAGTTATTAAGTGCATACAAGATTCATCAACCCATGGAGATCACAATNAATATATTCAAGATGTAGAAGCACAAGCAAAGATCTGACCTTTTTATTATGAGCAATGTAAGATCAATACAATAGATGGCCAATCTGGCATAAACCTCAGATGGTCGTACAAGCAATAGATATGAGCTGCTGCAAAATGCTCTCGCTAATACAAAATAATGCCTCCAAAGGCAGAATAAGAAATGAACATCAATACAAGTAGATTTGAATGTCAAACTCTCCAACTGAAGAATGCCACACTCCAATAGAAGGCTTAAACTCACAATAACTCGGCCCTGCTGCCAAAAGTGTCCAATCACCCTAAGAAATATGCCAATTGATAGATCGGGTGATGGTAAGAATAACCTAGGTGCCTAAATCTCCAAGATCCCTCTCAATCTTCGTAGATCT
>JASDQU010317815.1:0-11350 GCA_032191745.1 Picea mariana | reverse complement strand
GATCTGACGGCTCAGATCCTCTCTCTGACAAGGGGTTGTAAACTACGGTCTAGATTCATTTTGGATTCAACGGTTACAATTGAACTGTGATCTTGTTGCAATCTGTCTGATACAAATCCATCAATGACAACAACCATTCTCTGTCTTCAAATTTGCCATCAATGACAACAACTCTCAACATGCATTCGTTGCTTGTTCAATATTTGCCAACATCCTATGCATCCAAATGTCCTTAGATGAGTAACATTTATCTTTGTCCCACTCCATGCTTCTTGAGGGACCTTCATATTGAGACTGGTGGTTAGAGATCTATTCAAGAGATAAGTTGAGAATGATACTGCTTCAGCCCAAAATGTATTTGACAGACATTTCTCTTTGAAAAGGCTCCTTGCCATGTTCATTATTGTCTAATTTTTTCTTTCAGCCACTCAATTTTGTTGTGGAGTATACCTGAATATAGTTTACATGATGATCCCTTGCGATTTGAAGAAATTTGCAAATTCTTTGGAGTTGTATTCTCCTCCTCCATTTGACCTGATTGATTTTACATATTTTCCACTCTGTTTTTCAGCTTCAGCTTTGAATTCTTTGAACTTTGCAAAAGTTTCAGACTTGTGTCTGAGAAAGTAGATCCAAATTCTCCTGCTAAAGTCATCAATAAATGTTATAAAATAAAAGCTATCACCTATTGACTTTGTTTTCATTGGTCCACATAGGTCAGTTTGAATGAGTTCGAGATGTTGTTTGGCTTGAGTGGAGGACTGTGGAAAACTAGTTCTCTTATGTTTTCCAAGTTATGCAAGACTCACATGGGGAATTTTTATCTTTGAAGACAAGGAGACCTTTGACCATGGAGTGCCTTTGTAGAAGACTGACTCTGAAAGGGTAGATTTCCAAATATTGTATGCCAAACCATATTTTCATTGGGGGTGGATGCACTTTGTGCATATGATGGGATCCGATTTGCAATTCTGAGGGTCAGGGGAAACATCATATTCTAAGTCATGTGGATTTTAGAAATCAATTTTCTGTTGGGGGTTTTATCGTATATCATGCATGATGATCCCTCAAAAAGTACCTTATATCCATGTTCAATGAGCTTTCCTACACTTAATAGATTATGTTTTAGATCTGGAACATGATAGACATTGTTTATGTCTTTCTTTACATTTTGTTTAGTAAGAATAGGTACAGTTCCTTTTCCTTGAACTTTGACTAAGGAATCATTTCCAAGTGTAATATCAGAGGAAATTGAAGAATCAATGCATGAAAGTAAATATTTGTTACCTGTCATATGATTCTTGCATCCATTCTCCAACAACTAGAGATCTTTATGTTGTTCTTCAGTCTTGTGGCATAAGAGAAACATACCGTCAAAGGTTTCTCCTTCATGGTTTCAGACATGCACTCTGCCTGAGAGATGATCTGATTGCTTCTTCCAACATTCTGATTCATAGTGACCAATTTTTTTGCAGTAATAACATTGTATGCTTGATTTGTCATTTGATATTCTCCCTCTGCCTCTTTGAGGCTGGAAATTCTTATTCTGGTTGTGTTGTTTGTAACCTTGGAAATTATGATTCTAGTTATGTTGTCTGTGGCCTTCATTTGAGTGAAAGTTACTTGTACTTCTCCCTCTTCCTTGATGACCTCGACCTCTTCCTCTGCTGAAGGAGAATTGAGTTTTGAAGGCATTGGCGATTGACTCATATGTGAGATGCAGTCTGGTCTCATGTGTCAATAGAGAGCCCATTAATTCATATGTTGACAAATTTGATAGATCCTTGGAATCAAGGATTGTTGTAATGACCATTTCGAATTTCTTTGGTAAATTTCTGAGGATTTTCTCAACAATTCGTTGATCAGGTATGGCTTCACTAGTCAACCTCATCTGGTTCACAATTTCCATGATTCGGGTCATAAACTGATCAACATTTTTAGACTCTGTCATTCTTAAAGTCTCGAATTGCATCCTCAAGGTCTGCAGTTTGACTATTTTTACCCTGTCATTTCCTTGGTAGGCTGATTTAAGGATGTCCCAAGCCTGTTTTGAAGTAACATCGCCTGTGATTTTGGAGAAAATCGAGTCATCCACCGAATTTTGAATCCAGAATTTGGCTTTATTCTCTTTGTTTCTCTGTGTTGCCTGAGCAGTTCTCTATTGGTTGGTCATGGAAGCAAGGTCTGCTGGATCTGGTTCCACATATCCAAGATCCACTAGATCCCAGCACTCTTGTGCTTGCAAGAAGGATCTCATTCTAAGAGACCAAAACTCATAATTCTTTCCAAGAAGAATCGATCCTTGAGTTGGTCCTAAATTGCTAGACGTGGCCATCTTTAAAGAATTTAAAAAATAAATAAAAAATAGGATTTCGCATTTACCTGATTCCTGCACGGAAAATCGGGTCTTCAAATTTCTTGCAATGGCTTCGGACTGAAAAACGTGGTGTAAACCACTTCTTTGACTTTGATCTGGCTAGATCTGACTATCCGAGCGAAAGATCTACTGATTCAGGGCTCTGATCTCTGTTCTTTAGAAACTGTAAAACTGCAACAACTGTAGCCCATCTAATGGCGAAATAGGGCTTTCTAATGGCGAAGTTTGAGGCTTAGCTTCTCATGTGACATTGGGTGGAAAAACCAGGCGCTTCAGGTTTTCACGTTTTGAGACTTCGCATTTCGACGTTGAAGGTAGAAGTTCCTTTGAATAGCCGAATTGTGAAATTGCTTCAAGGATCAACGATCCTCGTTGATTTGAGATCAACAACCACCAATTCTACCTTACCTCGCAAACCTCCTAACTCATGAACCTTCGAACAGTGGGAAGAGATCAACGGTCTCAATTTTCCACAGAGATCTAAGATCTGACCACTCAGGTCACGTCGGAGTTTTGCATATCGCAAGTTCATTGAACTCTCGCCTCTAATTTTCCGGTAGCCGAAATCGCGATGGCGCTAGATCGATGATCCAGATCTTTGCTCAATCATTGGCTACGATTATTTCACGATTTGACGTATCGCATGTTCTTGAAACTCTGCTCGTTGACTCCTTCGAGTCGTGAATCAGTGAAGTGTTGAACGCTCGTCACACGTCCCTTCCAATGGATGGTTCAGAGGATGTCAGGAATTTTTGACTTGTGAGCTCCAAGTCACAACCTCCTTCACATTCCCGACTCTCGAAGTGCCAACATTTTGGAGTGCCCCAAATCCGACGGTTCACGCTTCTCTGGATCTAACGGTCCAGATCTCATCGGTATTTCGTGTATCGGGATTTTGCATATCGCGAAGTCGAACGACTTTTCCTCCATTGTCTCGATCCACTAAATGCCGAAATGTCGAAATAAAAATATAAAATGCGAAATAGCTGATGTACGTGGATCTCTGCCATGTGTTCCCTGTCGATGGATGACTGTGATCAATTTCGCGTATTCGAGCTTGGGGTCCTTTTACCGCTCTTAGTCGCAAAACTCATGAAGTGCCTAATTGTGAATTTTCAGAGCATCCAACGTTCCTTAAGTTTTAGCAAACGAATGGTCCTTAGGTCTTGAAAACCTTTGGCGATTAAAACATGCGCAAATTTTCTTGATCTAACGATTGTTGTTGCTCTCATCTTGATCTGATGACTGAAAATATTTCTCCTTTTCTGCGTGCTCCTCGTCCTTTTTGAACTTGATCGTTGGCTCAAATCTGTTCGTAGGGATGATCTTAGGGCTGTGTATGCTTGTCCTTTGCTACTTTATCTTGTCCTTTGTTTCTCTCGCAAAATATTCTCCGGAAGAAAGAATTTCACGAATTCTTTAAAGAACGTGTGTATCTTTAACTGTTTTTGCCTTATGTTTCCAAGCAATTGTTTTCTGCAATGATCTTTTGAGTGGACTGGAAGACTACTCTCCAAGCTTTGTGAAGAAACTGTGTCCTATGCTCTCGTTTATAGTTTAAGCTATGCGCTTCTTAGGATCGGGATGCCCTCCAGACTATGTGAAGAGGCTTACATCTGAAGCTCTGATACCATGACAAAATGAAGAGGAGAGAATACAGAGAAAGAGTGGAGCAGAAATAATATTCAGTATATTGAGTATGTGAGAAAATAGTACTTTAAAAAATGGGAAAAAAACTGAGCTAAATAGGCTCAAGCAAATCAAGAACATAAAGAACCGAATGTACAACTGTCCAGGACAGCTGACAGTATACACTCAGACTGTTGAGGTTACATTATATTTAACAAGAGTGACCAAACTTTTATGGTTGTGAAGGGTTGCCACGTTTGGCATTCCTTTCAGTTAACGCAGCCGTCATTCCTTTCAGTTAACGCAACCTTGCATATTGGTTGCCACGTTCAATCTTCATCACAACGATTAACATTCACAGACTCATCAAAACGATTAATGATTCACAGACTCGAACAAAGGAAACGATTAACGATTCACATACTCAAAAAAGGAAGGATATGCCTGCCTCTTTATTGTAGAGGTTCGGAGGAAGTTAATTTCAAACCCATGTAAGAGAAATTCTGGTCTATTACAGGCCTACGGACATGCATTAATGATATTTCATATTCAATTTAAATTGCTCACAAAGATTCTTCACAGACGCTATCAGAGATGGAGCGGGTGACATGAAAGAGAAGCAGCCTATCATTAGTTTTGTAGGTGCCGGTATGGCATCTAACGTGGGGATAGACTTAGATATGTAGAAGAACTCTACCTCCTCCTCCAAAACCCAAGCATATGTGACCTTTTGGGTTATTTATGAAAACCCCCAACTTGTTACGACTGTAGACAATAACAATATTAACATCATCTTTGTATTACCTTAAAGCACTCCAAAATATACCTGAATTATGCATGCCACTCTCAAGCACAGAATGATACCCACTACCTATGCAGAATAAAGTAACCTTTACAGTCACAATGCTTCATTTTATTATGCCTTTGCACTGCACAAAACACACACGCAGTCCATTCTTCCTCCCCACAACCTCAACAGCCAAGACAATATCATCCAGATCAAAGCCTCTGAAGCTAACTAATAAGTTAACTAATAATAAAATTTATTTAGTTATGTCAACCTAAGCTTTGATTCAATGAGTTGTACTCTTATTAAACTTCCACAATGTAAAATATCATCATATTCACATAATCCACACATATTCTCTAAGAGAATGGATGAGAGTGTTATAACCAGCCAGAAAATTGGACACTGCGAGTGTTTACAATCTTCTGATTATTAGCACTTATCATTAAGAATGTTTTTTTTGTTTTTGATTGCTCTGTGGCCCACTATACTCTTTCAAAATTCCTCCAGAAATTTATGCGGCATAGTTATTTGTCAAAAGCGATGACTCTGTTATCTTTGACATGTTGTCAATAATTCACATGGTTACTTGTAAATTCAATAAACCCTAAAAGATCTACGAGGTATCTTTTTCAGAGATATTTGGAGAGGTGTCTTTTTCAGAGATATTTGGAGTTTAATTGAGACCTGATAACCATGATTTAGTGCACCATATTCCTCTAGAATTTTTATTTTATTTCGTAGTTTCATTCTCTGCTGCATGAGATAATCACATTTGATCACAAATGAATCCTTAATAATCTTTTAAAGATTTTGTAGATCAACAAAGTGGGGTCATGATTTCAAGTTTTGATTGACTCAAAATCTTGGTTCCTTTCCTCGAATCTACAAAATAGAAGGCGTTGTTAGCGGTAAACCATATTTCATAAATAAAAACAATTAACTTTATTATTGTTTATTATTACTATAAGTAATTACTTATATTATAATAAAGATAATTAATATTATTATTAGTTATTATTAATATAAGTTTAATTATATTAAAAAGAAGTTTTTTTTAAGAATATACATATTTTTTATATAATAATTATTAATGCTTAATTATATTAGTAATAATATATTAAGTTAAATGATTATTAAGGTTTGAGTTATTAGAATTAGTATGGTTAAAATTGTTAGAATTATTAAGGATGATTAATATATTTATTATTAAATACAAGGGGTTTTAATTATTATTATTAATTGATAATAATAATAACTATTACTATTATTAATACTATTTTATTAATAATCATTAATACATATCAATACTTTATTAAATTTATTAATAAACTATTAATATTGGCATTACAAATATTATTAATGAAATATTATTAATACTTTGTTTTTATTATACTTGATACATTAATAATTGATGATTATTAAATAATAATAATAATGAACTATAGTATTAGTTATTATGAATATATTTAATTAGTTATATTATACAAAGAGTGTTATAAAACATCCATTTATTTTAATGACTATAAAATATGGTTTAATGAGTGTGGAATTTATTCTTTTTAATATAGGGGTTTTAATAAAAGTTTTATATGTGTGTGTCTATGTAAAATTTAATGAAAGTTTTGTACGGGTGGGAGACTTATTTAGAACAACTAAAAATCATCATTGCAAAGTTAAAGATGATTTTTAATCAATATCTTTAGAACAAGTATGATTCTAAGTTTCTTTATGGAGAACCTCTTATGGAGAGTATCTTATAAAACAAAGTAACATATTTTAAGTTGATGGTTCTTGTCTTTTTTCGGTGGCACAAAAACAGATTAGTGGTTTGATTATGTCTACTGATTATTTTTGTGTGGGCTTGTGTATGTGCAGAGAGTTAAGAAGGATCGACGTTAACATGTAACGAACAACATTAGGTGTAGTGACAATCAAAGCATTTACAAATGCAAGTCCTCTATGGAATGGTCGATCTTAAGGTTGGAATCACTTGGAAATAGTGTCCTTTTTACTTCAGTCCCTCTACTCGTTTCATTACCTTCAGATATCATAACTCATAAGTCCTGGTAAGCAGACTCGTATTTAATTCTAGTTTAATAGCTCTTTTGAGCATGTTTGGCTTCAGGTCTCGCGTAGATTCTAGCTTTACGCTTGTCATTTTTATTTGTAACAGAATATCTCGATTACATGATACATCTTGTGGTGCAATGGCAATGCAATCTCGTCAACTTATTATTTTTGTGGAGTGTATAAAGTAGTACATGAACTTGAGAGTGCAATGTGGTGAGATGTCTACAGGGAGATGTCACATAATGTTTCATTATTTTTTTGTTTTTTATCATAATATAAATAAATAAATATGTATTTATCTATGTACATCATATATCTAAAAAAATTTAAAAACTAATGTAGAATTATTTTGAATTTATATTTTTTATCAAATTTTTAAAGGTTTAATTTTTTGTCATTTAATACAAAGAAATTAGTTAAGTAAAAAGTGGTTGAGTGGTTGATATAAGTGGATATAAGGTTATTAATTAATTTTAAAGATTAAATCTATATCTTTTAAACATAAAAAAAAACTTATGAGATTTTTACTTAAATATGGTTGTTGTTAGTTTATGATGGACATGCTCCAAGGAATAATAGACCATTAAAGTATTAATACATAATTAATACATTAATTAATTTATAATTTTGATGTATAAATTAAAGTATATATGTTTTAATTAAATATTAATGTAATAATTAAGGTATAAATTAAAATATTAATAAATTCTATTAATAAATTAATGTATATGTAATTAAATATATTTAACTTTTTCTAAAAAAAAAAAATTTAGTGGACTTTTTCAAAATATTTGTCACACTACCAACCTTCCTAACCTCTTCACTCAACAAAAGTATGGTGATTTTGGAAAACTTCTCTTAATAAGCACAGAAACAAAATTCCACAGAATAGCAAGTAATCACTTACCATCTTAAGGTTCGATAGACTAATCCGGTCTTAGTGGACCTTAATCATCATCATCATCATTAGTTAAATAATACATTATTAAACGATCAATACATCAATAAAGTAGTAATACATTATTAAAGTATTAATACATTAATAATGCATTATTATATTAATACAATGTACAAATTAAAATATTAATTCACATTAATGTACGATGTAACCTTGTTAATTGATACATTAATAATGTAACTTATTAATTAATTAATACTTATTATTAATAAGTATTAATACACTAATAAAATAATACATCAATAATACATTAAGTACATTTAATACAATAAATGCATTACTAAAGTATTAATAGATTGATAGATTAATAATATATTGACCTTAATGCCTTAATACATTTAGTAATACATTAAAAAATGCATTATTACATTAATGTAATGTATAAATTAAAGTATTAATACAATGTTTTGGAGGCTTAAGGCATGCCCGAATCTCCGACAGCTAGTGCTTTTTGTCTAATCAGACCACTGTCCTACTCTGTAAATGAATTTATAAGTTATATAAATTCGAGAAAAAAAATTTTGGAAAAAAAAAAAGAAAGTATTAATACAATGTAACTTATTAAACTACTAATACATTATTAATAATGAATCTATCAATATTATTAAAACATTAAGATCGATATTAAGATATCAATATTAAGGTATTAATACATTAAAACATTATTAAAGTATTAATATTTTAATAAATACGTTATTAAAGTAGGAATACATTAATAATATACTATTAAAGTACTAATACTTAAATTGACAAAGATCATGGTTGATGGCGCAACCTTCCCCACTCCTCGGAGAACGATCGCTATCACTAGGACCTTCTCTGATCTCGGCCTCGAAGAGCGTGAATGCTCTTCTAATTCCCTCTCGGGGAATTCTCTACCCACAAAAATTCCTTACTGATCTCCCTTATCAAATCGAGAAATCGGAATTCGCGGTTTCGCGAATTCTGTGGTCGCGTGATTCCCACCTCGCAATTCCTCGAAGTCCGATCCGAGTCAACGTTGACTCCCCTCCGCTATCGAAACTTCTCCCCTTCGGGAAATCGCTATTCGCGACACCGATGAACTGAATTTCCAACCTCCGAACCCCGATATCCGATTCTCCGATGACACCTATCCTCGCTGCTGACGCTTGGACCCCACACACTTGTGGAAATCGGGAAATCGTCGATCGAGAATTCGCGATTGCTGTGACACCATTTCACAGGACCTCCCAAGTCCCGAACTCCGATACGCGATGCCACCTGTCAACACCACACACTCTCGCCGTGGGACCCGTCGCAATTTGGGATTTCACGAATCCTCCGCGATTCTTTTGACACCAAAAGTTCCAAAGTGTCGAATCCCGACCTTCTGGGATCTTGTGCCACCTCTCCCCATCGCGATCAACGGCTCCAACGACTTCGGGAAATCGCGAATCACGATTTTGACGAGTATGAAACTCTCACCTCCGTGAAACCCNGAGGTGAGAGTTTCATACTCGTCAAAATCGTGATTCGCGATTTCCCCATCGCGATCAACGGCTCCAACGACTTCGGGAAATCGCGAATCACGATTTTGACGAGTATGAAACTCTCACCTCCGTGAAACCCAATACGCGGAATCCCGATGGCCTGTTCCCTCCTTGCGCCTAAGGGCTAACTTCCTCGCAAATTTCCCCAGATCGAACGATCGGCGGGATTTCACTAGTCTGCTCGGCGAATCCTAGGCGTGAACTCCTCCTCCTTGATTTTTTCTTAGAATGACTAAGTATTCCTGCCGAGACTTGTTCTCCAAGCCTGTGCCTGTAGCTTCTGCTTGAAACCTTCTTTGGGACAAACTTTCCACGTTCCCGGATAATGAGATCACAAAGGTTCTATCTCTCTTGAGCTTGCTCACTCTGACTCCTTCAGACGAAAGTATGTGCACTGCTTGCGCTCGGAGTTCAATGACTTCTCAAGCGTTGAATCCTCCAGACTCTGTGCACTTCCTGCAACAACAGTCCTTAGCTTCTTGCTCAGATTCACAACTGAGACCTCTTCTAGCCGACACCCACCTTGCACGGCTTTGCCAACCCAAATCAACCTCTGGGCGAATGAGAATAAGAGTTTAACTATCTAGCCTCATCAACGCACTCTATGTGGATGAATTCGACTGCACTCTATGCAGGAATCTCCTGGCTCAGACAGATAAACAATTGAAACTTATTTCGCTCACAGATTTCAATTCAACTATGAAATCACATACACAGCATATCAAATCAATTGTATGACAGAAAGAAAACATCCATGAGCATAACATCAACACAAAGAAACAACACAAACCATGAAGTTGAATCAAAGTCTTTCTTCTATTAATCCAATCTGTACATGGGTGTTTTCACCAGTTCTCTGCTCTGCTCTTCTCTTCTTGCTCCTGAATGAATCTATCAATGATACCATAATACAAAGGATGGTGTCTATATCCCGTTTCCCTCTCGGATTCTACAGCTATCAAATCTACAATTAATTCCTATCTAACAACATTAATTCTATTAAATGTCTTCCTATCTACTAAGGATGAGAGCTTAAAGGCTCAAGGTCCCCTTTACAATACAAGTGCGCTTCTTTATGAATGACTTCATTAAAGAGCGGCGCAACAATTCCCAAAACATTTCAAAATTTGTATAGGCGCTGTCCACCTGTCTTTTTCTACTCCACGTCCTGGTTCGCTTGATGAGTTATGGATGCTCCTGCATCATACTCCTCGGCTTGAAAACTTTCATGGGCTCCTATCCATGAGCTCCTGCACGGTCTGTCCATGCTTTTGTATTGTTGCCTCATTTTCCCAGCTGGCATCCTCCACTGGGTGATTCTTCCATTTCACCAAATACTCAAAATACTGCTTTCGCCTGGTCTTCTTGCCCAATCGCTTGTCCAGTATGCATTCCATTTGCGGCTTTTCTACAACTAGTAATTGCTTCGGCCACTGGATCACTGGTTCCTCAGTTCTAGTTTTTGCTTCTCCAGCCTTATATGGGTATAAATCTGAAATATTAAATATCGGAGATATCTCGATGCCATCTGGCAACTCAAGCTCGTATGCATTCTCTCCGAACTTCTTCAGGACTTTGCATGGTCCAATATTTTTCATCTTGAGTTTGTTGTATGTTCCCCTTGGGAATCTTTCCTTCCTTCAGTGCGCCATAACCATATCACCAAATTCAAATTGAAGTTGTCTCTTCCGTTGATCGGCTCTGCTCTTGTACTCCTGATTTGCATCCATCACTCGCTGCTTCACCTAACTGTGAAGTTCCTTCATTGCTTCAGTGAATTCTCTCGCACTCGCACTGCTAATCGCAGTATGTTCTGACTCCCTGAGTTCAGAAACTCCCCTTGGTTGTGTCCCATACAAAATCTGGAATGGGTGTTATCACTGAAATTTCGTCCGCACAGGGCGACAAGAACTCAACATCATCAAACACAGAAAACCAATCATCCATGGCACAAGGATTAACTCCACAGCACATCAAAAGGGCCAAAACTATACAAAGTTGGCTAAAAAGATTAA
>JASDQU010317813.1:0-13266 GCA_032191745.1 Picea mariana | reverse complement strand
AAGGTATACCATTCAAAAACATGAAAGGTGCCATATTTATCAAAACATGATGACTATTATTATAGGAAATTTTGACAAGAGGTAAACACTCTTCCCAAAAACTTTGCTTGTCCATTGCATACATACACAACATATCCTCCAACACTTGATTCACTCTTTCTATTTTTTTTCATATCTCTAGATGATATGTTATACTATTGTTGGACAAGCATTTTGGATTCAGATTTCATGAAGAAGAAGAAAGAAGACAAGGCAGGAGCGAAGCAGAGTGTGCAGTAAAGGCACATTTAGGCTCGGGAGTGCACAGTAGAGGCACATTCAGGAGTGTAGTGCACAGTAAGAATGGTTCAAAAAGGTTGTCGACCAGATTACCAATAAAGGTCAAAGATGAGGAAAACCATAAAAGGACACCAACGAGCAAATGACAAGGCACGAGACACCATCATAGTAATTTGATACTGATCACATTCTTCTGTCTTCATCTAGTTACTCTAACAAAGCTTTAACCAAGAACTGGGAATTTTCTTTTTCTTCTTGCCAGGTCTTGCTGTTTTCCATCACTGACTTTCTTCTTTCTACAAACTTCATTCTTCTGCATCTTTTCTTTGTAGTCTGCGGCAATCCCAATCTCAGTCATTATGGAAAATGCATTTTTTATTTCACAGAATATGTACTGAACTATATATTTTTTTACAAATTCCAAGACAACTATTTTGGGAAATATTCTCAAATGTACTTTGTAACCCAGTTTATTTGAATATAAATATTTGAGGTTGTTCTATGGTGATGTTCAATGTTTGGTGTTGTTATTTGAATTTAGTATTTCTTTTTAAAATTAACTCATTTTCCTGTACATCTTGCAGTCATGTTCCTGTTTTATATTGTGCATATATTGTAGCTTCCTATATTTCAGAATATGCTTCCATATAAAAAATGTTAAGTCATATATTTTTTTCTCTATTGGTTATGGGTTTGAAAAAAATTTGAGAACCCAAAACACCCTTCAAATTCGAACATGGTTTACTGCCAGATCCTCATCTCCATCTATATATTCACATCATGAGGTCGAACGACCACCATTCTTTTCAACACTTAGCCAATTATCTCATCGCGGGGTCCCAACTTAGCGCTATCGAATTCTTATGCCCTGTGTTCCACGATATACATCTTGGACCCAACACTTCCGTGATATATATTTTGCACCCAACACTTTTGTGATACACATTTTGCACCCAACACTTCTGTCATTTACAATTCGACCCCAGACTACTGGAACTTGCAAGCTTCACTATACCCGGGTTCACAAAACTTTCAAAACATTTATCGCTCTCTTCAATCCCCGCTAGATTTCCACCCTCCTCAATGCACATTCATTATGCTTTTACTAATGACAACTTGGCGCATAGGTTCACTTATTGACATTAATAAGCAAAAAAAACATTTAACAACGATTTACAGGAGTCCGATCGACCCCCGGGTTGATGCTATTATAAATCTTGCACCCAAAACTTTCGTCATCTACAATTTCGCGATATACATCTTGCACCCAAAACTTCCGTGGTCTACAATTCCTCCACAAATTCAAACATGGTTTACATTTGGACCATAAATAATCTATTAAGATACATTAATATGAATACATTTTAAATAAATATAAACAAAATCTCTTTAAACTTGAACTTGACTTTCTCGAGCTCCTGGATTGATCGCGGGTTCCCGTGTTAGCTCATCTCCATATATATCATCACATCATCAGTCTAATCGACCGCCGTCCCTTTCAACACTTAGCCAATTATCTCACCGCTGTGTCTCGACTTAGCGCTATCGAATTCTTATGCTCTCTGTTCCGTGATATACATCTTGCACACAACACTTCCGTGATATACATTTTGCACCCAACACTTCCTTGATTTACAATTCGACTCCGGACTCCCGAAACTCGTTGTTCACAAAAGTTTCAAACCATTTATCACTCTCTTCAATCCCTGTCACATTCTCGCCCTTCCCAATGGACATTCATTATGCTTTTACTAGCGACAACTCAACATAGTAATCTGACCGACCATCGTTGCTTTCATACCTAGCCAATTCTATGGTCGTCGGTTCTCGGGTTGGCGCAACCGAATTCTCATTCCCCATGTTTCATGATATACATCTTCCACCCTAAACTTTCATGATCTACAATTCCATACTTAGCCAACTTTATGGCCGCAACCTTCACTATACCCCGGCTCACAAAAATTTCAACCATTTATCGCTCTCTTTAACTCCCGCCACATTCCCGTCGTTCCCAATGCACATTCATTATGATTTTACTATCGACAACTCACCACATATGTTCACTTATTGGCATTAATAAGAAAAAAACGCATTCAACAACGATTTACGGGAGTTCGACCTACCCCCGGGTTGGCGCTATTATAAATCTTGCACCCAAAACTTTCGTCGTCTACAATTCCGCGATATACATCTTGCACCCAAAACTTCTGTGCTCTACAATTCCTCCACAAATTGGAACATGGAGTACATTTGAACCACAAATAATTTATTAAGATACATTAATATAAATACATTTTAAATATATATAAACAAAATCTCTTTAAACTTGAACTTGACTTTCTCGAGCTCCTGGATTGGTCGCGGGTTCCCGGGTTAGCCGACTGCCACATCCTCATCTCTATCTATATCGTCACATCATGGGCCCGACCGACCACGATACCTTTCAACACTTGGCCAATTATCTCACCGCGGGGTCCCGACTTAGCGCTATCAAATTCTTATGCCCCATGTTCCATGATATACATGTTGCACACAACACTTCTGTGATATACATTTTGCACCCAACACTTCCGTGATTTACAATTCGACGTCGGGCTCCTGGAACTCGCAAGCTTCACTATACTTGGGTTCATAAAAGTTTCAAACCATTTATCACTCGTTTCAATCCCTTCCCTTCCCAATGCACATTCATTATTCTTTTACTAGCGACAACTCAACACACAGGCTTGCTTATTGACATTAATAAGCGAAAAATGCATTCAACAACGATGTACGGGAGTCCGACCGACCCCCAGGTTGGCGCTATTATAATTCTTGCACCCAAAACTTCCGTCGTTTACAATTATGCAATATACATATTGCACCCAAAACTTCTGTGGTCTACAAATCCTTCACAAATTGGAACATTGTTTACATTTGGACCAAAAATAATCTATTAAGATACATTAATATAAATACATTTTAAATAAATATAAACAAAATATCTTTAAACTTGAACTTGACTTTCTCGAGCTCCTGGATTGGTCGCGGGTTCCTCGGTTAGCCGACTGCCAGATCCTCATCTCCATCTATATCGTCACATCGTGAGTCCGACTGACCATGGTCCCTTTCAACACTTATCCAACTATCTCACCGCTAGGTCCCGACTTAGCGCTATCGAATTCTTATGCCCCCTATTCCATGATATACATGTTGCACAAAACACTTTAGTGATATACATTTTGCACCCAACATTTCCATGATGTACTTCCACAACCTTCACTATACCCGTGTTTACAAAAATTTCAAACCATTTATCACTCTCTTCAACCCCCGCCACATTCCCGTCCTTCCCAATGCACATTCATTATGCTTTTAGTAGCGACAAATCAACACACAAGTTCACTTATTTCCATTAATAAGCAAGAAACGCATTCAACCGCGATTTACGGGATTCCCACCGACCGCCATTGATTTTCATACCTAACCAATTCTATGGCTGTCGGTTCCCGGGTTGGCGTAACCGAACTTTCCTTCCCCGTGTTCCATCATATACATCTTGCACCCAAAACTTCGGTGATCTACAATTCCATAGTTATCCAAATTTATAGCGGTCGATCCCCGCATTGGAGCTATTATAAATCTTGCACCCAAAACTTCCGCCATCTACAATTCCGTGATGTACATCTTGCACTGAAAACTTCCATGGTCTACAATTCCTCCAGCTAGCAAGCTTCACTCTACCCGACTTCACAAATATTTCAAAGCATTTATCATTGCCTTCCATCCCCGCTACCTTCGCGCCTTTCCCAATGCACATTGCTTATGCTTTTACTAGTGATAAATCAACACACATGTTCGAACAAAATGGGCACTAAATCCTTGCTAATATTTTTTAAACATCTTTTCTAATTACCGTTTACTTACCAGACTGTTAATTTTGTTTTTTTAACAATATTCCTCGACTCTCCCCATTTTCCAAAAATCATCACTATAAACTGCCAACTATCATCTCCATAACTAAATCTACTTGGCAGGGACTATGCTACCACACGCAACACTTGTCTTATAAAGATGGAGATGGTAAGTTGTGTGGTTACAAGTACGATAGGGGTAGTTACGCTTACTGTACCCGTCACTAGAATATTAGTCAAATTAATTCAAAATGCAAGGCTCTGGTAACCATGGGGAAAACCATGAAATTTGTGCAGTGATAGTGAGGGTTATCATGGACACACCTTTGTGGGAGAGTTAAATCAAATCGATAATATGGACTCACAACATCATGAATAGCTTAAGTCCTAGCTGTGGTCCTTGTATAACACTTTGCAAAATGAGTGTGTGGCATACGATTGGTGGTTTTCTCAAGTCCCAGTGCTTCGAGAGGTTCATGAAGGGAATTCACCGCTATTATTGACAAGATTCCTGAGAGACTTCCAGGCATTCAATAAAAGGCCAGGCCAGACTCGAGAAGAAATCTTTTTGACTTGAGAAGCTTGCTAGAAATTCAAGAAATAGTCGGGCCAGAAATTTTTCGGGTCTGTTTCATAATAGAAAGTATTAAACTCGATTTTACAGCTGACGCGCACCTAAAAGTTTTAAACTCGTTTTTGGCATACTAGCACCTGCTAAGGATTCTTTATTTGGCATGCTGGAGGGTTTCTTTTATGACAAACAAATTACCCTAAACTCACCGGGATTTGATCTCGCCACTTGCCTCTGGAAAATAAAGAAAATCCTGTTGGAATGGACCGCAGAGGGCTCCGTGAAATGACCTAGGTAAGGAGAGAAGGGGTAGATTCTGGAAGGTCGAGTGATCAGTCGAGGGAGCTTTCTGTCAAGAAGGCTCGAATTATGGAACCAGAATTGGGGACCTCGGAGAGGGAAAGCGAACATCGAGGGTTTCACCATGTTATCAAACGAGAACACTCTTTGGAAAGGTTAATGAGTAGAATTGAAAGAGAACGAGAACATGAATTTAAAGGAAGGCAGACAGAAGGAGTAGAGGTTCGGTTCACGAGGAAAATTGAAAGGGAACGGGAACGAGAATTTAAAGGGAGGGAGACAGAAGGAGCAGAGGTTCTGTCGACAGGGACAATGGGAACGAGAATTTAAAGGGAGGGAGACAGAAGGAGCAGAGGTTCTGTCGACAGGGACAATGCAAGGGAAAGGGTTGATTCTTCTTCACGAGGTGGGCGACAGTTGGACCTTGTCAGCCAAAATAGAACTGCACCTGGCGAGCTTACTTTCAACTCCAAACCTATTACTACCAACTTGAAAATATTGCCGGAGAAAATATTCATGACACAAAGAGCATTGCTTTCAGTGTTTGTAATCACATTCTTAAGGTAATTTTCTTTGTCTCACTTCTATGTTTTCTTGTCTAATTAGATTGTGGAATTTTGCTTCAACTCAGTTGTCCCAGAAGCTCCCTTTTTTTGTTTGTCCCTTTTTCCCATGTTTGTTTGGTGTTTAGCTTTTTCAATGCAAGTATCTATGGCTATTACATAACCGAGAATATCGGTGTTTTTGGTTTCAGTAATTTATTCAAAATGTTAGCATCTCAATTGATATTTTAGAAAGGTTTCAGACTAGGATTATATATCAATATTTACTGAAAACAAACTTTATGTATTGAACTTACAAAGCTGCACCAAAATAGAATGTTTGAAAATATTGTATGTTGAAATATTGCCTGCAAGTGTGTATAGAGAAATGATTTGCGCTAAAAAAATGTCCTATATGCAGTTTAGTAATGAACCTTTTCATCTAGTTCTCTATCTTTCCATCTTTATTGAACTCAGGAGGTGAACCTAGGTTGATCTACTGGATTTGAGTGATTTTCTACTATTGCTCTTTGTTTGTTCAGTTTATATAAAATAACTTCTGAAAAACTTGCTATAATCCTAAATTACGTGGTATTCATTTATTGTTTTGAGTTTAGTTTAAACTGATCAGTTATATTTTTTATTTTTCAATTAGAAAACTAAATAAAATTTCCTAACGAAGTTGACATTCATTGTATTTAATCTAGGTTATTTTAGTGCATTATTTAATGGTTTCATTTAATTTGATAAGAGACTTGTAAGAGTGTTATCGGAGATTTGGCCAAAACTTGGATTAAAATTTGTGAATGAAGTTTATTAATTTTATTCAAGCTTGATTAAATTAGTTCTCTACATGTTCAAGAGGCATTGCTGGAGAGGAAGTTTCATTTCAAATAAAAAACCTCTTAATGCAAACCCTTGTTTTTGGAGAGGCATTGCTGGAGAGGAAGTTTCATGTCAAATAAAAAACCTCTTAATGCAAGCCCTTGTTTTTGGAGCCAATCACTACTGTAGTGACATTCACTTAAATATTTTATTCCATCTACTTATGCATTTCATTCTTGGAAGTGACATCTTAAACTGCTGGTAGTATTTCCCATCTTATTCTTGGTCATGTCATATTCCATGCTTTGTTGTTGGTAGACATGATAACCTTAGTAAGGTGCATGTTAGAAGGAGAAATGAGCAATATAGTTAACTATAAATATAGATCTCTAGCCTAAACCATTCTGGGATTTCCAAGGAGGGAGGATCAAGTTGGAAATTCAAATAGTAAACCACAAATCAATGATCTGTAAACTGTCGTGGATATTCCATTGGATAGTTTGTTACAGCAAATTGTAGATGTTGTCAATTATCTCTAGCCCGAATGGTTGTGTGACAGAGTGTTATCATCCCCACCTAGGTTCTATTCCTGTAAGTGACATGACAAAGCTTCTAGCTTCCATATAATTTGGGTTACCTTGGGTACCATCCTCAGAATGAGGGGAAGTAAAGCTTTGATCTTCTATAAAATCTGGTTTACCTTGGGTACCATCCTTGGAATGAGGGGAAGTACCCGATGGCTTTCCCTAGGAATTGCATTATGTGAAGAAGAAAAAAGAAAATAAAAGAAAGATATAAATGTTGCTGCAATACACTGTGAGCTTATCCTCTATTTTGGATTGTTTACTTATGATTAAGATGTAATATTACAAGCATAACGCTCAAAACATTGAAATGAAATGAGAATATAAGAGAAAAATGCTAGTATCAAAACAAGCACACATCAACACAATGAACACAATATGTACCCTGGGAAACCCAATAAGAAGATGTGGACTGTGCCTTGTGCTTGTATTCTTAGATATAAATGCAAGATACAAAGAAATATGGACTCACCATGGCTACAAGAGACATTGTGGCTTGAATGGATGCTACAGGGTCTCCTACTTTTCCTCTTTTGCTAAAGATTCCCACTCCTTTTCTTAGCTCATCTATGGAATAGTAAATTGATACAATATGAACAAAACACCTGTGTTTCATTGTGGTTCAATGTTTCACATGTTTTCATAGTCATCCAGGGCTAGGGTTATGGTTTTGCATGTCCTAAATTGATTAGGGTTAGGGTTTTGGACATCCTAGAATTTTCTTGAAAGTCCATACATGACTAGCTCCACATGTGTGAGTAATAAGAGCTGACATGGCATTCACTTGGTATTGTGGTGGTCAAAACATACGTTAGCTACAGGAGGCATAACTTCCTCATACAAATTCAATTGAGGTTCTCTTTGAATGGTTGAAAAGCTCTCAACGATTAGAACAACATGGGAGGGTTGGGAACTTTTTTTGCAAAGTTTTGATCCCAAAAAATACTATTTAATTCTTGAAATAGGTTTTGAAAGTTTGAGGAACCCAAATTTCCAAAATAGGATCTTCCCTTAAAATGGGCCCTACAAGTCCATGGATCCAATTTTCCACTCTAGAAAGTACCAAAACATATGGAAAATTATGTAGTGCTCCATTTTGGATCAATTAGTATCAAGTAAAATACCTTTGGATTACTCTCAACATCTTCTCATAGGGTTCCAAAAGATATTCCCTGGGGATAGTGGCACCAATCCTCTGCTTTCTATACCGAGGCTTGAGGAAATCAATATAAAACATAAGCTCCAGAGGCATACCTTTAAACCATTTCTCTCCCTGTATGGGAATCTCTGTGGCAGCTGATATGGTCTCTTCTGATACTGGAAAGGTGACCCCTATAATGATTGTATTGACACCATTAAAGTTCAGGGCGAACTCCTTGGTCAACTACACGTTATACCCTTGGATTCTTTAACAAAATCGCATGCACCCATCCTGCTCAAAAGACACCATGTATGCATGATCTGAGTTTACCAAAGTCAACTCTTGGAGTTCATATCTCAACACATTTCCTCCCTTGTATTTCTTCTTTTCCTATGATGTCATGGATCTAYGRTGTCTGCTTTGCAAGGTAAATTTCAAATTTGTTCAAAGCAGATATGTCTTAAAACTCAACAGGAAAAATTGCGCAGCAAACTTAGCAGGGCTAGAGTTTGGGCTCTAATAGGTGAAACAGATCTGTGTTTTATGAGAGGCAAACTTATTCAGGAGATAAGCTTTYATAAATGATGGGCTCAAAAAAGTCYTTTTACACAACAAATAAGGCGAACACGGGACGCGCAACAAAAACAGAGCAACAGGGTTTGCATAGCGAATGATACCACACAGGGTTTGTGTAGCGAGGGAAATCTGCACAGTGTTTGTGTAGAGAGGAGAGTCGTTTGCGTAGCAGAGGGATTTAAAGCTTGCTCGAGAGACTATAGCTTATGCACAGGTCATGAATGCAGTGCAAACAAACAAAAGGTGTCAAATATGCATACATGAGTGGATAAGGAGCAGATTTAAAAAGGAAAGTACTTGTCAAAAGATGACAAGACCTCTTGAGCCAATTTAAGTAACTTGCGCAACAAATTTGAGGAGCGCGCATATGTTTGAAGCTTGCCAACAGTACAAATGACATGGAGTGTAATGATTGCCCCTTTTATAACCTCATCAGGTGTGATGATGAACCATGATACCTCTTTTGACATGACTTTCATCCCTAACCTATGAGTCAACTTTGACACATAATTTCCCATTTTGTGACATGATTTTAACTTAGGGACACAAGGACCTTTACAAATATTTCAACATGATGGACTCTTATACCCCTTGATGGTGTATTATGAGATAGACACAACACTCTTTGACTCAACCTATGACTTAACTCTCTATTGACATGCATATTACCTTTTATTTTAAAAATGACCCAAGGATTTTGAGCCATCTCATGAGACAAATCACACACTGTGACTCAATCAGGAATGCCTTGGTCTTCTCAAGACCAAGGCCTGACTTTGCAAATTCTAAACAAACTTTCAACCGTACCCTAAAAATAATGATGCTAACAACATGCATGGTATTTCTATTTTTAGCCGGTAGAGCACCCGGGCTCGCATGTCAATTCTGATTGCATATATGGAATCCTCTTAGAAAATCGAATCCAATGAGTATGATATCATTGACATGCGAAGATATTCTATTTTTAACAGTGTTTATTTTTAGACATATGACACATGGCAGTGTTCTCTYACTCATGCTGGATTTTTTTAACAGTTTCCTAAATTTTAGGAGTCAGACCCTATTGTTAGCAGTTTCTATTTATAGCAAGGGTGGTTGGTTCCAAAGGTGACAAGTGGCGGGATCAAATTCTGACATGTGGCGTYGATTCAGTGTGACATGTGGCATCTACTTGGCATCATTTGATGAGGGGGTGCACTTTCCAAGGCTAAAATATTTAAATGAGTTAATTAATTAAATGGAGGGTGTATGGATGAGGTGGCAAGTCAACTTGGGCGTGATTGAACTAATTAAGGCTTAGTCACTATTAATTTCCCTTCACTCGCCATAAGTACCACTTCCCCACCATAAGTATGACTTTTCGTGCATTTAAAGTCCATTCAAAGTTATATTATTCATTAATGTGCATTTATATCCCTATGGCACATCTCCTTTATCCATGTCCTTGTTCCCTATCTCTATACATATTACTTTCCCCTTTCCACTTTAAACCCTCACTCATACATCTTCCTTTAAGTATGTCCTTTGTCGTATCCTAACCCCATTTCCCTTTATACGTACCCACTAACCCACGTATGCATGTCGCTTTATTAAATTAAAGTATGTCCCTTGTCTTATCCTAACCCCACTTCCCTTTATACGTACCCACTAACCCACGTATGCATGTCACTTTATTAAATTAAAGTATGTCCCCCCTTAATGTAGAGCCCCACCTCAGCGGGGTCTATTGACCTTCTGATCTTTGGATCTTCCAATTCCCGAGCTGAAATGGCTTCTTGGTCCCTGTTGGAACCTTCGACACTTAAAGACCACATGTCCTTTTCTATGCTCCGCCCGTGCGAACATGCACTAGACGCGAGCCTTCAGTCCACGTGACCACCGGCGTGACCACAAACTTAACCCCAAAAGGTGCGTCGTGTTTCTCGATTTCAGGACTTTTGTTGTGAGTCACCCTAACTCCTCTTATTCCCGAAACCCCGAAATAGGCTAACGGTCCCTAGCTCCTCCCTTTAATTCTTCACTGATGTGACCTTCGGCTGCGACCTGGGGCCCAACTTTCGAGTGCGTTGGGATTTCGCATATCGGGACTTCGCGATGTAGCTTTATTCCCTTTTCCTGATATCCGAACTCGCAATTTCCTCACCTCAGACTGATGGTCCTGATTCTTCCACGATCCGATAGTCCAGATCGTGTCGGGATTTCGCGATTCACGACCTCCGAGTTATAGCTTCCTCCACACTCTTCCGATCGTGAAATGCCGATATTCAAAGCGCTAAATCAACGGCTCTCGCCCATTCAAATCTGACGGCTGCTATCTCTCCTGAGCTTGTTTTTGCGAGGTGACTTCGACCCTCGTCCTTCCTCTGAACTTCTCCAAATCTCTATCCTTCCTAAACTTGATCTTCGCTGCAAACTCAAGGATTCTAAGGAATCCTGCATGCACTCCTTGCGGCTTCCACAATAACCTCTGGTTATTCGACAACTCCAACTTTGTGCACTCCTTGCGATAGAAGTTCTTCAACCACTCACTTGGGTTGGAAAAGTCTAAGACTTCGGCCTGGCCTATGCACACCTTTCACGGATCTGTGCTCTACCTACACTTCCACTAGTATAAGTTAACGTTATCTCTCCCAAGCTTTTCTAAGATAAAACTCAAAGTCTTGTCGATGCATTCCTTGCGGACTTTCACTGCACTCCTTGCAGGAATTCTCAGGAAGAGAAACAATTGAAACTCATACTCTCCCCACGGAATTCATACATTCAACATGAAATCACGTACACACACATCATTGAAACAAATGCATAAGAGAGAATATAAGCAAGCTGTAAACATACCATTCAATAGATACACACAACATTCATAATACACCATGAAATTGGATCAAAGCATTCTTATATTAATTCAAATGCTTATGTACATGGTCTACAATAACAACAACTATCTGCTCATACAACTTCTACAATCTCTGTTCTTCTCGGCTCTCCTATGCTCTCTTGCTCTTACAATGAGAATGATAATACAACCCTCTACGAGGGAGTCTTCTTGAGTTTTTCCCTCCTACATCCTTAAGCTATCTTATCGAATTAAAAACTACAACTACTTTACATTTATTACAATAAATGCCTTCAACCGACAGATGAGAGCAAACGCTCAAGATCTGTATTACAATCCCCAAAACATTAAAAGAAAATACATCCTTCCATCTATTACATTAATGGTCCATCTTTTGAAATTCAAAATGAATGTCTTCAAAATGCGTGCTGGCATGTCCAGTTGTTTTGCACTCGCGCTTGCTGGCGATGCTCCTGCATCATACTCCTCTGGCTGAAAAATTCATGGACTCCTATCCATGAGCTCCTGCACCATCTGTCCATGTTTCTGGATATCTGCTTCACTTTCCCAACTGGCATCCTCAATCGGGTGTCCCTTCCACTTTACCAAATATTCAAAATGTGTCTTCCTCCAGGTCTTCTTGCTAACTCTTTTGTCAATGATCTTTTCCATCTGCGGCTTTTCAGCTATAGGCATTTGTTTGACCCACTGAATTTTCTTCTGATTCTCTGTTCCATCTGTTTCATCTGCTCTGTAAGGATACAGATATGCTACTTTGAATATGGGTGATATGCCCACATCATCTGACAATTCTATCTCATAAGCATTTGCCTCAAATTTCCGTAAATTCTTACATGGTCCTATCTTTTTCATCTTCAGTTTATTATATGTTCCCCTTGGGAATCTTTCTTTTCTTAGATGTGCTAAGACTAAATCTCCCACTTCAAATTGAAGCTCTCTTCTGTGCTGATCTGCTCTGCACTTGTATTCCTGGTTGGAACTATGCAACCGCTCTCTGATTTTACTATGGAGCTCCTGCATCTCTGCTGCAAAATCTTCCGCTCCAGTACTCTTGAACTCATTCTGCTCCAAGTCTCTCAACTCGGATACTCCTCTTGGCTGCATTCCATACATTATCTGGAATGGACTCTGTCCTGTGCTCCTATTAGGTGAGTCATTATATGCAGATTCTGCTTGTGGTAGAATCTGATCCCACTGGCTGTGATGTTCAGTTACCAAACTCCTCAATAAGTCCCCCAAACTTTGATTTACTACCTCAGTCTATCCATTCGTCTGAGGATGATATGCTGAGCTAAAAGATAGATTCATCCCCAGCTTCTTCCATAGTGTCCTCCATAAATGACCAACAAATTTGGTATCTCTGTCTGAAACAATACTCTTGGTTAAACCATGAAGTTGAACAACTTCTTTGAAAAACAGATTTGCAATGTGTGTTGCATCACTGGTTTTCTGACATGGAGTGAAATGTGCCATTTTTAAGAATCTGTTGACTACCACGAATATGGAATCACAACCTCTCTGTGTCCTTGGCAGTCCCAACAAAAAATCCATGCTTACCGCGTCCCACGACCTCTTTGGTATTGGCAATGGTTGATACAACCTTGTATTCTGTCTTTTCCCCTTTGCGTGAGGGCAAATTCTACATTTGTTGACAAATTTCCACACATCTATTCTCATTCCTGGCCAATAATACAAACTGTT
>JASDQU010317808.1:0-13252 GCA_032191745.1 Picea mariana | reverse complement strand
TGCATCTTGTTGTCTGCAGCTAACATATTTTTGCTTGTGGCCATGATGAAACTCCCTATGTCGACTATCCACATGCTTCCTCACTGGACATCCTACATTTGTACATTTATAGTAACTCCTTGGATTTGGATTTCCTTTCATCATTTTTTGCCCATACTTGCGCCATTGGTATCCATCATCAAGAATGTTAATTTCACTGGTTGTTTGTACCACTACACGTGGTTCATGAATAGCTCTAGATGTTGCAACAATGTCTACTATATTGTTTTCTTTCTTCCTACGTTTGGAATCAGATACATTTTCATTGCTATCATCTCCCAATGATTTGTTGTAATTGGTACCTCTATCTTCCATATCATCATCACTTGCTAGAGTTGATGAAATCTCTGGAGTATCAATCTACTGATAACAGGTTGCAAACCTTGCAACTATCACTCATTTAAACATACTCAACGATATGGCACTTGCTTTGCTCCAGTTTTGGATTTGTGCGCCATATGAGTTAATCAAGGGGCGATCTGTAAATACTGGATATCAAAATTGTCTATTGGCATGAAAAGAAAACTTTTAAACACCTGTAAAATCTTAGGCGCTATTGCTTTGACATCTGCAACAATTGCAAAGTGAAGACTAGACTCTTTGATGAGTTGTAGCAAGAGAAAGAGCCACCTCGCGAGCTTTTTTTTCATATGAATCTGACGCAATACTTGGGTGCTTTGGGCTGAGATGTGCGTTATATAAATTTATTCTTAGACATGTGGGCTCAATTTAACTCGTGACCTGGCTTGTAGCTTGACCTATTGCTTATGTGTCGACTTGTGTATCAACTTGTGACTTGAACTGTGGTATGGCTTTGAGTTGAATGCACTTATATGAAGACAGAGTTTGGCTTGATTTATGGTTTGGATTAGAGTTTGACTTAGTTTAGCTCATAGCTTGATGTGTCAACATGTCATAAGAATTTAATTGTAGCTTAATATGAGAATTGGGCATGTGTATGTCGATTTGTTGCTTTGACATATGGATTGGAATTTGGCTTTGGTATATGTATGTGCTTGACAAACTTAGGGTTTTTCTTAGGCTTTAAACACTCGTGGCTTGGCTTGATTTATGTGATGACTTGGTTTATAGAAATGGAGTTTGCCATATATTGAATGAACTGAATATATAAATATTATGAGAAATCTTAAAGCAATGGTCAAAAGAAACTAATAAAAAGGTTTAAATTTTGTCTATGCAGGTTAAGGACAGAGTCACAAGGCTCTAGAGAAATCATGATCAATAGGAGCTATGTCAATGTTGATTGGGAAATTGGAAATGTAGATATTTGCCAAAAAATTTAGAAATGAGCATATGCTGAAAACACTCTAAAAATACCAATGTATTTTTTATCGCTAACACAACTTATGCAAGATGAAACACCAAAGTTGGCTCCAATTTGAGACTAGGGCATGCATTTGAGGCTGACGCAGTTTTCCCTTCAAATTTACATGAAATCCCAATTCTATGTGCATGAAAGCAACCTCTCATGTTCTTGAGTTGAACTTTAGACACATAGGTAAATTTACCATTTATGTAACTCCATCTTAAAACTTATAAAACAAATTTTGGGCTATAGGGAAGCTTGGGCATCCATTTTCATTTAGTCACTTAGTACAATTTATACCTTGGAAATTGCAAAGAAAATTTTTCCTCTTTTGCACAACCACCCTTTTTAAACTTGCAATTGCAAAATACACAACATGACCATGTCTACTATGATAAACCACATCCCCAACAACTTGCATAACTCAAATATAAGGTATAATACAACATTGGGTTACTTTTTACAAACGTTTTTTGCATTTCTAGGGTTTTACTATGCATCTCTTGCCTATTTTTGCAGAGAAGAGTCTTTTATGACTCTTAATGCAAAACTGAACTTGGTTTATCTCCTAATCCACCATCCTTTTATTCATCAAAATTCCATGAATCTTTGGGCATAGAAATAATCATTTTTGGAGTGTAAATGCACTACTAATTGTACAAATATGTTATACATATTGGAACGATCAATTTACATCTCAAATACTAAATTATTAATCCTTATCCAAATATGGGTGTGCATTTTAATATAGCCAACTTTAACAATTTGACATTTTGGTTTTACAATGCAATTATTTTCCTTCATGCACACTAGGTAGGACTCTGTCTCAAAATTCCAATATAAGTTTATAGATATGTGTGAAATCACAAATTACATATTATGAAATATGAACCACCAAAGTTGGCTCAAATTTGAGACTAGGGCATGCATTTGAGGTTGAAGCAGGCTTCCCTTCAAATTTACATGAAATCCCAATTATAGTTGCATGAAAGCAACCTCTCTCATTATTCAATTGAACTTTAGATGCATAGGTAAATTTACCATTTGTGTAAGTCCACATTTGAACTTATAAAACATATTTAGGAGCTACAGGGAATCTTGGGCGTGCATTTTCATTTTGTCACTTTGTATAATTTATGCCTTGCAAATTACAAGGAAAACTTTGCCTCTTTTGCACAACCTCCCTTTTTAAACTTGCAATTGAAAAATAAACAACATGAGAAGGTATACTATGATAAACCACATCCCCAAAAACTTGCACAACTCAAGTCTAAGGAATAATACAACATTAGATAGGTTTGGGAAAAAACAATAGAGCAGAACTATATGCCATCTGGATCCTAATTAAGCTTGCAGTGGATAGGTAGGTTAAGATACTACAAGTCTTTGGTGACTCCAAACTTATAATGGACCAGAGAAATGGTAAAAGTAACATTTCTAACTTGGAGTGGGGGCCTATTTTCAATAGGATTATGGAAAAGAAAATATTTTTTTAAGAGGTGTCCTTTGTTCATGTCTACCGAAAATTCAACCACAAAGATGATCATTTATTAAATAAAGCACTCATTTTGGAGGAATTTTTTTTGCTTGTTCATGATATTAAGGACCATACTCCTACATATTTAATACTCTTACATATTTTTTGATGAATGGATTTTTGGTCTTGTTTTAACTTTTGTTTATGTAAAGTTAGAGAGATTTTGTCTCATGGTTTTGTCTCAACATCAATATGAAGTTGTGGAACTATTTGTTTAAAGAGTGGCATGTATAAGGATGATTGTAAGAGTCAAAGTCATAAGCACGGGCTATAGTCTTATATGATAGAGGCAATTTATAAAGGAAATGACTGCTAACATTAAAAATAGAAGGGATCTCGTCAATGTGTATGTCATTTCCACTAGAAATATCAATACTATGATTTTTGTCTCATAAAAAAAACCTGAGATGTAATATTTTTTGTAGGTAGATTCAAACATTATTAAAGAGATAAATAAAAGATCACTTAAAGATTGCAGATAATCACTAAATATCACAACAAGAATCACATATAATACAAGTATGAGTCAAAAACATTATTGATCTTCCATTAATTCCTCGTAAATACAGAAGGATATTTACATGAAAGACATCACAGATACAATCTCCATTACAAAACTGGGAAAACTTTAATATGTATTCTACAACTTTCTCCTCTACAAAGATTCCTCTTGTGGAATATCTAACAAGCCTCTCCTTTGTTATCTCTCTACTTACAACCTTATATATTATGTTCCTAATGGGGACCACTGTGACCCATAGGTCACTTAGATAAGTGGATCATAACTAAATTTACATGTATTTGTAGGTCCTCGAGCCAATTGTTACAACCTTATATATTATGTTCCCCATGGGGACCATTGTGACCCATAGGTCACTTACATAAGTGGATCATAACTAACTTTACATGTATTCACAGGTCCTTGATCCAATTGTTACAACTTTGAGGTGGTGCTTAGTAATTGAGGCATACTCCTCCTTGTTGTATTCAGTCGCTCGCTACAATCGATACTCAAAAGGGTGTTTTATCCAATCACTAGCTTCACATTANNNGGAATATATAGAATGTAGTATGGATATAGAAGGTGTACCACTAGGTGGGAAGAGAGCAAGGGAAGTATTAGGGATGAGCTTGAAGTAGAATATGATGGTGGGTATGGAAATTATTGAAATTGTTGTGGTATACTATACCTTGGTCAAACACCTTCAATGCCCATTTGGCCTGACTAACCTAGACATAATCCTTCTGGAGAACTACTTTGTCTCCCATCTCCTTGTACTGTCGCATTCCCTTATAACATTTTGCATCATCAATTCCTCCCCTCAAGATGTTATCCATTTGGTTTTGTCCTCCCACTGTTGTTGGAGACTCCCCCTTTCTCTATCTTGTGGCCTCCTAGACTCTCAACGTTGATGTAGACTTCTTCTTCTTGACTGGTGGCACAATCCACATATGGGTGCAGTATTGTGACCTTTGATTCGGCCACCTGAATCCTTCCCAAGTTTCCCCCTTGGTGGCATAGTCTAAACGTTCTATGTTTAATTGGAATTTTTCACATGAATATGGTGATATAAATCTAGTAAAAATCACAATTTTATGTTGTTTAAATTACATTTTTGAATGCATAAATGGATTCATCATCTTAAGAAACCCCTAGGGCACTCAGATTACACATACCTAACCAATCAATGGGATACTTATTATTCCATGGACTATTGTCCCTTAATTATACAAAGGGTAACTTTGAGACATGGAAGTACCAGTCAAGACCATACATCATATGAATTCAGAGGTCACATTAACCAACATTTGACTCGAAATTCACTCATATCCTATCTAGAAGCACAATTGGTCTAGGTCAGGTATTGTCCACCCTGCCCACATCATGAAAAATTCTAATATGTATTATGTTTATCCATTAATCGTTGTAATTACCAGTCATATCTCTTGTCCATTCATGTTTAATTGACGTATGGAAGCATAGCGAGCGTAATTATCCCACATCAAAAATTTTGTCCCCCATAGCAGAAATAATTGACGTTTAGATCGAGACAATGCATGCATAATTAGTCTGCGCTGGACATTTTTATCCCTCATAAAAGGCATAATTGACATCTCAATCGAGACAACATGGGCATAATAATCTCGTGAGAGACATTTTTACCCCCCTAACTAGCATAATTAAGGCCCAATTAGGTGCCAAATGCACCCATGAGACAAAACTTTGCTAACATGGTAGTGCCACATAGATTCCATAGAGGTAGGCCATGGGGAAACGGTGGGTCGTGATGGTGATGTCATCGGTCTTGAAAACTATTGAATATGAATAAGATGTCTGATGAATACTAAACTATGTCATAGGTCCGACGAACGTCGAGGGACTAAGAAAAAATATAACAAATTTTTGAGACTTAGTGGGTAACATCCGATGATAAGGTGGATTTTATTAGTAACATTGGAACACCTCGTTGGACTTCAACACCATATGTAGTAGTGTACCATTATCATCGATTGGAATTTCAACATCGTGAAATACTTCTTTTATTTATTCTCTCTAATATATTTCGCTATTCATGGATTTTCTCCATATTAAATTCCTTCCTTCACTCCAGTTAGCGATTCCCTCTGAAGTACTACTTGGCCACCCAAGACCACATTGCTCCAAATGGAATGATACACTCCTCCATTTTAATTCCACCCTTCTTTTGTTATGCACTCTAATAATAGAGACAACTTTCTTTCTTTCTTTACTTTTAGACAAGAGTTTCTAGATAATATTGAACAATCCTTCTTCTTGCATCCCTATGCTTGAATATAGAGATGACTCATCCACTCCATGAGTCACACCTCATATCATGATATTTTTTATGTACCCAACCTCCCTAACCCCTCACGTACGTAGAATAATATATTTTCCATGTAATAAAGGACAATATTAATAAGGCCTAGTAATAAGGAAGAATAAGTCAAATGCAAGAAGACCTAACATAAGCTTTTGCTTCTAGAAGATATTCCTCTAGATTATTATTTTGGTAGATAGATTTAGTATAATAGGAGACGAGAGAATGAGAATTTTTTGTCTTGAGAATTATTCTAATAGAGAATTTCTCTATTGGAGGTTTCCCCCTCGAAGAGGTAAGTGAACATTGTTTCCTATCAATAAGGTATTATTTTGTTGTTGTGGTTTCATATATTACGTTGTTTCATTTTTAATCTCTGCAATATTTTTTTTTCGGTTTTTATAATAGATTTGGTACATTACAAGTGGTATCAAATCACTTTCCTTGGCATAAAATTGTGGGTTATTTTTTTCAGGGTAGAGATGTATTCTGAAGTCTTAAAGCTATAGATATTTTTTGTTCAGTGCATAAATCCGCGATTGGGGAAGCATACATGTAGGAACTACAAGTAGTACTTAAGCTCACATTGTTGGCCACCCTTGTAACCCTTGTGGGTACCCCTTCAAGTGGTAGCACATCAGACAACACATGTATATGGATCAAACTAGATATCTTGAATCCCTCCATAGATAAACCAATCATTCACCTAACTACTATAGTGCCACCAAGAAAAACACTCAAGAAGATACTCTTAGTCCCTGGGTAGTTGGGTAGTAGGGCTAAGGGCATGGTCTAGCCTCCTTAGTTGGTGCCTTGAGATATTGGGTCGAGTATTATTGTTGGACCTCAGACGTATATCAGAGAGATATAGCATAGGGAAAACCCTTGTCTGTAGAAACCCTAAATATCCTTACCCTTGGGACGGAAATAAAAACAGAACAGACAATATCTATTGTCATGCAACTTTACCTCCTACATTCTAGTTGTGAAATTACTACAAATTTTTTCCTGTTAATAATTTGGGCCTTTCAACACTACACTATTACTCTAATTGGATTATAACTCTGCAGGATTAAAACAAAAAAATGGTATCCTTCCTGCACCATTATTTGATCCCTATCCCATCGAATTCCTCTCTTCACCCCGATCATAGACATACCTATCATTTTTCAACAAAAAAAAAATCCATGGAACCGACACCCTTCTGGTCCCTGTTAGACCTTGACCAAGTTTTGAGGATCCTTGGTCATTTTGACCATTTTTGGGACTTCCACAGGCTGTCGAAGGAGGAGCACAAGTCGAAGCGGAGATCATGGGATTTCGGCCCCTTTTTAGGGATTTTTAGGTTTTGGGCTTATGTAATGGGTATGGGGATGTCGTCCCATGGGTTTACCCATGCTTAGGACTATGTTGTAATGTATAAATAGAAGTATAGGTGATGTAAGAACTAGTGAGTAGTGATGAGTAGTGACTAGTCAGTGTGAGCCATTATTGCTAAGTGAAAAAGTAGATCTGTGTGATTTGGCTTTGTGTGTGATACACGTCAAAATTACTCACTTTGATGGTGTCACAAGTGTTTTCATTACAAGTGTCGCATTTTACGCACGAGGTCGCATTCGGGTGATTTAAGAAGATTATCCCTCTGTGGCCCAACTATTTGTAGTGGTCAGATCGTATATTGGGGGTCACTGGAAGGTATACCCACGATTATGTGTGGGAGCCTTTCGGGTTGATTTCGGACTTGTTATCCTACCCATACATTCCGACTGGACTGTCGACTGTACCCACCCAGGGGCTGACTACGAATTGGTAACTTTAGTGGCCATAATCTTTAGGGTCTTACACAAGGTGATGGTGAAGGGAAGTCTCACTGTACCTGGAACAGACATTGGTCAAACTCACTCGGGCTCCTTGGAGGGTAAATCCACAATTACTGTGTGGAAGCTTGCACCAAGGCATAAGTCTGTTAAGCAGGTCGCCAACATAACTGATCCACCCGCTCTATCCCCGCCCCTTCCTATTTTGATCTTGCGACGTTGGATTTCATCACCAACTAGTGGTTTCATCATAGGAAGGTTTGTTTGATTGATTGCTTCTTAGATTCGTAGTGTGTGTTGTTTTTTTTACTTAGTGGACCTTAGGTCGAGTCAGTGATAATGGTATCGAATCCTGGGAGTACCAATGGAGGAACCCCTTCTTCTGGGGAACCTTATACCTTTCCTTCGTTTGGAAATTTTGGTCTTCTAGGACTCACTATTGGATTACCAATTTGGTTGTTCCCACTCCGGTGATCCCAAATCCTCCCAATGTTTCAGTTGCACCTAATACTTTGGATGTCAATACACCACCCACACATCAACCTCATGTCGACTTTTCACCTTCTTCGCCCATTAAGTCTCTTTCCATTTCTCCTTCTTTGCCTAGTGAAAGCTCTAAAGTAAGTAGCCAGGTTGATCAGAAGAAGAAGAAACGGAAAGAGAAGAAGAAGAAGAACCTGAAAAGGACAAAGGCCCCAACAACATCGGATGTTGGCTCTAAGAAACCAGTTACTGTTAATAGTACTGGGAGTGTTGATGAGGTCAACAAGATTAAAATGAAGAATCCAAAACCCAAATTACCTTGCAGCCTCTGTAAGGGTGACCACTTTCTGAGGGATTTCCCTGGTCTTACCCAGGTCTTAGAAATGTGGTCCTCCACGTCATTGGCCTCTGTCAGTCATGTCGATGATACCCTGTCAACTAGTGATGTTAAGGTTGGTAAGAAGAAGACAGCTGTCAAGTTCCCTTGCATGTTATGTAAAGGTGATCATTACTCTCACATTTGTTCTCGTATGGACGAGGCTTCTTCTCTTTTGGAAAAACTTCAACTTCCAAAAGGTTATCATAAGCTTTCCCCCAACCCATCATTAGTCGATGGACTGGTCAATCCGGTTCCATCCCCGATCAGTCCGGTTGATCAAGTGGTCAATCTAGTTTCCTCCTCGATTGAACCACCAACCCAAGTAGTTGATCCAGTTTCGTCATCGATCAGCCCCGCTCTTCATCAAAAGAGTGACACCAAAGTGGTCGATCTATTTTCATCCTCGGTCGATCCCACTCTCCTATTAGAGAGTGACACCAAAGTGGTTGATCCGTTTCCACCCGTCGACCCCATTCTTCCCTCGGAGAATGAAACTCAAGTGGTCGATCGAGTTTCTCCATCGGTCGATCCCATTCCTCCATTGAGGAATGTCAAAGTGACTGATCCAGTCCCTTCCTCGGTCAGTCCCACTCTTCCTCTGAAGAGTGATAAAGTGGTCTATCCAAGTTCACCATTGGTTGATCCGATACAATCATCGGTTGATCCTACTCTCCTTCTAGACAGTAAACCCGATACTGCCCATGTTTTTCTCGTTAATACAGACTATACCATACCAGGGGGCATTCCTCCTTCTCCTATGAAACCCCCTCCAAGTACTGAAGCCATCCTTTTTGATTGGGGTGCACTACTGGACCTCATCTTCCCTCCCACATTCCTTTCTAGATTACATTACAGGTTCATGGTCGGGACGTTCCTCAAACGTTGATAGATGAAGGTGCGTCCGTTAGTATTTTGTCTTTTGTTGCTTAGTATGCTTTGGGTTGTCCGCAGCTTGCACCGGTTACACAGAATCTGTTATCTTTTAACAGAAGAACTAGTCAACCTTTAGGGATCCTTCTTCAGTTTCCTATAACTTTGGGAGGGAAAACTGTCTTTATCGATGTCATGGTAGTCCGAGACCCCTTGGATTTTGCTTTACTCCTTGGGCGGGATTATGTCTCTGCTATGAAAGCTATTGTATCCACCCTTTTCCATGTGATATCTTTCCCTCATGATGGAAGAATTGTGACTATTGATCAACTTTCAGTCATCAGCCCCGACTGGGTTACCTCCCTAAGTGGTTCTTATATGCAGACAGTATCGCCCCCGCCGCATGTCAATTATGTGGCGTTGTCTCCCATGACCTCAACTTCCGATGATTTGGATCTGGTAGTTGACATGGTGATTTCTTTGGTAGGGTTATTGGAGCCTAATCTCCTTACCCTTGTCACGACCCTCGACATGTCTTCCTTCCCAAGTGATTGTCTTCTATCCAGTAAAGATCTCTTGGAAGCCATGACCGAGTTTTGTCCCTTGACATGGTATCCTTCCAGAGCATTATCCTCTCAGAAGCCATGATCAGGAAGAAACCATGAGCATAGTTTCTCTTCTCTGTGGCAAGCTCATTAAAAAATGAAATAGAGACCTTGAGCATAGTTTTCCTCTCTGTAGCAAGATCGTTAAAAAATGAAACAACAATATGGGGATCAAACCCGGAACCTTGAGCATAGTTCTTTTCCTGTGTCAAGCTCGTTAAAAAATGAAATAGTCACCTCTCTTGAACTTTCATTTCATCCACCTGTATCCTTTTTCTCCATCTAGCACAGAAATTGGTGACAACCTCAAAGTCGGTGAATGAATTGAAGCTTGGGGGGCATGTCTCCAGCCTTTGATGATCATTCTGGAGATAAGCCACCAACTTTCAAGCTGGGGGAATACCGAGCTTAGTCTTGGTTCGTTCTCAAGCTCGAAAATATGAGAACACATCGGGTAGACTTTTATCTCTTTTTCGGACCCTCATGGACATACGAAAAAGGAACCCCCCCGGGGTCATCTTTAAACTCTTTTTAGACTCTCTAAATATGAAAAGATTGTCGAGTGATCTTGCTTCCTTTCACACTCGTTAAAAGGTTCGAAAGGGCGTCTTTTGAGCGATATTTTATCTCTTTTTCGGTCTCATTAGACTACTATACAAAAAAGGAACTGAGAGAGTTCTCTTTTAAGTGTTTTTCCAAACTCTACAATCCTGAAAAACCTTCGATTTTTTTGTCTTTGGACTCGCTAAAACACACATCGACAGGCCCATATGGGATCAAACCCTTACTTCTTCCAGTTCGTTAAACAAAGGAAGAGGAAATTGCCGAAGGTGAGTTATATCGAGCATGTGCTACCCTCCTTGAGATCATTAAATCAAAAAGAGGTACTCATCTATCTAGATGGGGGAAAATTTGAAAGAAGCAAGCCAGACAGTCTCTTGAGAACATTACCAAGTAATTCTTAAAGTCACCCTTGAACATGACACTTTGTCATATGCACGCATTATAACCCACTGAACCTCTACACTGAGCCAATCCTTTGAGTTTCTTTCACTCCTTTGGGTCACCCGACGCAAGTCACAGCATCCACTGAATTATCAAGTTTTGGTCCATGTTATGTTTTGTTGTTGTGCCTCAGTGTTCAAGGGAAGTATCCGCCTCTAGAGTCGGCCATCCCAAATATCTTGCCTCAAAATCCATGTCATTCCATATTCATTTGATCTACCAATTACATCTCTATGTCTATTTCGTGTCGTTGATGGGGGATACATCAAGGCCCTCCTTCGACAAGCCTATTCCTGTCGACTTCAACACATTATCTAGGAACTAGCCTTAGAAACCAGTTAGTACTTTGGGACCTACATGCCTCAATGGCAGGCCTCCTCACATTCAACAGTGGGTTTACATCATTGACCTCTGATCGGATTATTCCATGGATGTTTGAATTCATCTCATCCATTCGCATTCGTTGGAATGTACTAGGGTACCTTGGGAATCATTGACATTAATGGTGATTTCCATCGCGCTTGTTAACGGTTTACATCATTGACTGGTAATCAAGTGGTTTCTGCCATGTTCGACATCAGGAAATATATTCACATGGTTAGATTCATACTACATTGGGATCGGTAAGAAGACCCTGGGTTGAGTGATCACTTTGATATGTACTTTGCCCAGGTTGCGATGGAGTTTCTTTTGAACAATGACACATATACCGTTACATAGATCCACTTTGTATTGGTTGTGGCTATGTCTTGTCATCTCATAGATCCACTCTGTATTCTTCGTGGCTACGATCAGTTCATGTCATAATAGTATAGATCCACAGTGTATTTTCAATGGATATACCTTTTTATCAATACAATTATGGATCCGCAGTGTATTTTATGGCGGCCATATTTTGCAAGTCTTGATCACCCAAGCATAGGTATGCCTGCCTTGGGTTTGAAACATGTCATAATATTTGTTGGATGTTTGTGTGCATCTTTTGTTAGATTCTTTGCATCTATACCCTTTCTTGAAAGTCTACAAAGCATTTCAGTTATCAATTCCTATCTTCTAACTTCATACTTTGGGGGGAAATCTGTTACACATCAAAATTACTCACTTCGATAGTGTCACAAGTGTTGTCATTACAAGTGTCACATTTTTCTCACAATTTCGTAAGTGTTGCATGTTGCTCACAAGTGTCGCAAGTGTCGGAGAAAGCATGCTGTCATGATGCCTATGTCGTGCCTATAATGACATGAGAAGGACACTTGAAACACCTCAAACATTTGATTTGGAAGAGGAGAAATGAGTCAGGAGGCTTGCAAACCTTTTTCCATCTGAAAGCACCTCAAAAACTGAGCTTTTGAAGGAGAGCGCTCCCCTATACCTCTTATGGGAGCGTCGGTGCTCCCCCTTACACTATCTAGGAGCTTTATAAAGCTCCTCTGGCCCTTTTGAGGGAGCGCTATGGATTTTGAAAGCGCTGGCACCCCCATAAAGCCTACTAGGGAGCACTACAATGCTCTGATGGCCCTTTTGAGGGAGTGCTACCTATTTTGGGCAGTGGTTAAGTTGTTGAGATGAATGGGGGAAGGATCCTTTCATTCTTGGAAGGCAGTTGGATTCGAATCCCTTGTCCAGCCATGATCTTAGGGCAAATCCTCAACTGAAGGAGGAAAATCCTCACCTTCCCCAAGGATATCTCAAGTTGTTGAGCCTCTCCAAGGATATATAAGCAAGCTTTCTAATGGTGAAAGGGGACTGAAAAAGGAGAATCACACCAAACTTATGATCTCATAAGTGGTGCTGGAACAGAGATACTTTGGTAGCAAGAGATCTATGATCTCATAGGGAGTAATCATTGAAGCTATCATCATTTGGATCATGGATCTTTAGAGCAAGGGGTAGACAAGGAGGACTTGATGGAACTGCTGCAACTCATCCATGGCTATAAGCAATGTTTTGTCCTCATTAATATAATTTGTTTGGCATGTTTCTTTCTAATTCATGTTCAATATCACATGAATTTGTCTCTTTAGTAGATAGACCTATTTCGGACTAATATTGATAGAGTAGGAAGTGGTCGTACTTTGTTTGTCTACAGGGCTTATTGAGAAGTGAAAGATTGGAGCTCAACTCGGAGCGTGCAGGGACAAACATCGATAAAAAGGTACCTCTCTTCTTATTCCTTCTCATGTATTAGTTTGTATAGATCTGAAAGGAAGTCAGTGTCCATGTTAAGCACTTTCTATCTTAGAGTTAAGAGTCTAGCTCTTTGAGGCGATCTACATGCCCGCAGGGAGATTTTCCTACAACAGTGTGCATTGTGTGGGACTTGCAAGGCTAAGTGAAAGCGACTGTAAAA
>JASDQU010317806.1:0-13266 GCA_032191745.1 Picea mariana | reverse complement strand
ATAAGCACTATATACATAGATATAGTTTTGATTATGTGTTGAAGAAAGGTGATGGGACTTTTTGATCCAGATTATTTTCGGCACGAAATGAGAGTGGAGATATAACACATAAATATTTAGAGATATTGTAGGAGAGACAACAATATAACAGAGATATAGCAGAAATAAAACAAGAGTCACAGATATACAGTAATACATGATTTCAATTAACGAAATAAATGTACAGAGACTGAAAAATACAGAGTGAGAGACTCGCTAGAATGGTGATAGCTTATCTTTGAGAAGAGATGTGATGGTTACTCGCATCCGTGAGAAGTTGATTATTACAATGAGGCTCTAAGGGCCTTTTTAACATAAGTAAAATAAAAAACCCTAACCCTGGAAGATGAAAAGCCTAAAGGTTTATGGGCCCCGATGGGGGTAGTTGATACGTCAACTTCCCAGGGGCGTAACTTTTGCATATGATATTCGTTTGGGGCGCTCAATAGCTTGTTGGAAAGATATATATGAGAACTACAACTTTTGGGTGAGCAACATGATCTATGATCCATGTTGCTCCCTATTTTCTCAAAAAACCTCGTTTAGGGCCTCAAAATGGCCCAGGAAGTTAAAAGCGGCTAAAAATAGTAAATTACCAAAATTGTCAGAAAACTGTTTTGAGCCAGTTGGAGAAGGTGGATGTCCACTGATATACACCTCAATCAATCCTCCCTCCTTACGAAGCAATGGTATCCATTTCATTAAGTTCCTAGGGGAGAGGGAAAAGTGATTACTGAATCTGAATCTTGGTGATTTGCTTGCCTTGCTAGAGAAGTGGCGTTGCTTAGCTTGTTGAAGGCTATCATGAACCTTTGGCTGGAAGGTTTGGACCTTTTTAACTAGTTTGGATATTTTAGATGATTGTGTGCTAAAGGAATCTTTGTGCTTTGTTGAAACCTTGTCGACCTGCTTCTGGTGGATAGAAGGTGCTTGGGTCGAGGCTGTAGTGGTTGCAGTATCCTTTGTTCCCCTTTTGAATAGATTGTGGAGAAGATGAATTTTGTAGTATGAGATACTACCTTGTGTCACTGTTTAGGTGGGGCAGTAGTTGGAACTACCTCTAGTATCATGTAGAGATGACCCCCCAGAGTAATAATGACACTATGGGGTCGAGACTCATAGATAGCATGGAGTTTCCACATATATGGCTGGCCCAAGAGAACATCATGGACATCTAGTGGGGAAACATCACATAATACCTCATCCTTGAAGGGTTGGATGCCATATGACAATCGACACTGCTGGTTGACACAAAGATATCATCCTTGGAAAATCCACCCGATGTTGTATGGTTGCGGGTGTGGTGTTGTCGACAATCCCAACTGTTTGATGACCTCTGTTGGGATGAGGTTCTTCTGGATTCCGCTATCAACAATAAAATGCAGCGGGGTCCCCTTCACCCACATCTGTGAATGAAAAAGGTGCTCCCCCTCTTCTGAATCTGTTTGTTCTTCTGGTTGAATTGTTGCGGTCACGACAATAGCAGTGGGGTCTGCGTCGATGATCTATCTTTTACCAGTATTTTCAAAATCAGATTCTGAATCAGGGCTTGTCTCCTTATCTTTGACCTCATCCACCAATGACCATTTTGAGCGACAATCATCGGTGTTGTGCCAAGGCCTTTTGTGGAAATCGCACCATTTTCTGGTGTCCTTCTTTGTCTTCCCATGACCCTTCTTTTCCTATCGCTTGGACTGGTTTTCGGAAGACTGTTTGTTAGGGTTGTCTTTGTCATACTTTGGTTGTTGTGGATTTGCAGACCCGAACTCCCATTTTTTCTGGTGCTTAAATTTCTATTAGATTTTAATAGCATATCGATAGGCAACACCGAGTGATGAGATGTCCAAAAACTCCATTTTAGTTTGGATGTATCTGTGTAGATCCCCATGGTATTTCAAAACCAAATGTCGTTCAGAGTCTTTGATACCTAAATTGGTGCATAAGGTATGTAAGGTATTGGTGAACTCTGAAACTTCTTGGCCCCTCTTTTGCTGCAGTGTGGTCCATCTCATGTATTGGTCCTCATAGTTTCCAACAGGGTAGTACTGTTCCTTTACTGCATCCACAAAAAAATCCCAAGTGGGCTCGGCCCCATATATTCCAGACTCCTCTATGGAACTCTACTCCCAGTAAGTTCCCCACCAATGTTTGACATGGGAGAGAGATTTAAGGAGTACGAAGGGGATCTTTTCCTTATCGAAAAAATTATGAACAGAGAAATAACCTTCTAGCAGATTTAACCATTTATCTAGGGCATCTACATCTATTTGACCTTCAAATATAGGAATATCAAAATTAACCTGTACCTTGAAAGGCGAGGTGCCTCCAAAGTGGTATCTTGATGAATACGCGCTTGATGCTATTGGCAGGCGTTGAAGGATGTGGGAAAAATTCTCCATCATTTTGTCCCTCTGTCACGTGAGAGCTTGCTCAAGCAACAGACTAATAGGATCGTCTGCTCCGTCATTTTTATTTTGTTCCACCATTGAGGGTTTCTTGGGTGTGTGAGAGAGATTGTCCTCAAGAGAAACAAGATCGAGGCCCAAATTTCTATACTCAGACCTCGTCAGGGACATGCACTGAAAATGATCAAAAGCAGCCTGCTCTGATACCATTGATCCAGATTATTTTCAGCACGAAATGAGAGCGGAGATATAACACATAAATATTTAGATATATTGCAAGAGAGACAAAAATATAACAGAGATATAGTGGAAATAAAAAAATATTCAGAGATATATAGTAATACACGATTACTGTTAACGAAATAAATGTACAGAGACTGAAAAATATAGAGTGAAAGACTCGCTAGAATGGTGGTAGCTTATCTCTGAGAAGAGATGTGACGGCTACTCGCATCAATGAGAAGTTGATTATTACAATGAGGCTCTAAGGGCCTTTTTAACATAAGTAAAATCCAAAACCCTAACCCCAGAAGATGAAAAGCCTAAAGGTTTGTGGGCCGCGATGGGGGTAGTTGATACGTCAACTTCCCAGGGGCGTAACTTTTGCATACAATCTCTGTTTGGGGCACTCAGTAGCTCGTTGGAAAGATCTACTCGAGAACTAGAACTTTTGGGTGAGAAACATGATCTACGATACATGTTGCTCCCCATTTTCTCAAAAAACATCGTTTAGGGCCTCAAAATGGCCCCGGAAGTTAAAAACTGCTAAAAATAGTAAATTACCAAAATTGTCAGAAAACTATTTTGAGCCAGTTGGAGAAGGTGGGTGTCCACCGATATCCACCTCGATCACTTTTAGAGGATCACTCTTACTAATTTTTAAATTAGTCTGGTACAGGATTGTCAAAATATGACAGATGGATTATAGATCTATAAAAAAATGAACATTACCACTCCTTCGTTATGAATCTTTTAAACTAAAATAGAGGATAGTACCCCAAGGATTTTTTTTTTTTTAATGGAAAAATTGAGGTACATTACAGGTGAGTGGCTGTTGCGAGATGGGTTAGTGGTTGGTAATGGGTGAGTGGATGGTAATGGGTGAGTGGTTGGTAATGGGTGGGTGGTCATAACATATTCCTCAAGTTGGAAAAGTCCATAATTCTTTAGGAATTTAGCATGAGTGGTAGTGCATTGAATAGGGATTTCATGACTGTAGATACTACCAATTAGTGATGAAGAAGAAGGTTGTGAGGAGGAGGCACATCCAGTGCCACTAACACTACCCAAATATGTCATGTTGAAAGTGATAGGTATGGGTGATAAAGGAGAACTAGAAAAATCAGATAAGGTTCACCTACAAGGACTTTCTTGTGTTGAGAAAAAAAATTTCCTCCTTCCTATTTCAAAAATAGGGGTAGCTTCAGGGGACAACCCTGTTCTCCTTCGAGAGATGAGAGTATTAGTGGACATGAAAAGAAATACCAAAGAGGTAGAAAATGGGAGTTTATTGTTGATTTATGGGCTGCCTTTTTCTGGCTTACCAATGTTAAGGAATACTTATGTCCCTTTTAATCACTTCCCAAGAGCATTCAATTTTAGCACGAGTACTAACAGTTTTCAAAAGAGTGTTGAATAAAGTCAATGCAATGTTGGTTTGGTCATCGAGACCATTTCCAATATTGAGTTGTCTCGTAAAAGGTATTTTCATCGAAAAATCAGTCAAAGAGTAATCTGATAAAACAGAAAAATACAATTGTCATACAATCAACCAGAGAGATATGGAATATCTCAATAGTATGGTTGCCAAATAAATGATGAGGAAAAGGTATGAGGAACCTTACTCGATCATTTTTAGATCTTGTTAGGATAAGGAAATATAGTTGGGAATGTCACTCGAGGTTTAGAGCCTTAAAAAAAAAATTTAATCACTTAATCCATAGGTATTAAGTACGGGGGACCAATTATGGTTTTATATATAGTATATGTAACTATGAAAAATAAATAAAATAAGAAAGAAATTACATAAGCGTGTACATGGCCAAGAGACAAGTTTAAAATAAAAATATGAACTAAATCATCAAAATACACATGTGAGACAGAAATCAGAAATATGATTTTTATATCTATCTCATTCTGAGATACAAAGATAAATTATCTTTACAAACCCCTACGTGGGTAAGGACCAAAGTCAAATTTAGAAGCCTCTGATGGGAACCATACAAAAATACTTTGACAACAAAATAAAAGTCTAGCTAAATATCTGGATCAACTTGCCACAAAATGCTATCACTTGACTCTACAAAATATTATTTATCAGTAATGAAATTTAATTCATAAACAAACAAGAACACACAGACTACCAAAGAAAAACCATACACCTTTAAAGACAAGCTGCTGAAATATATGATTCAATTTTTCAATCTTGTTTCCTTCAATACATCCCTATTGTCATCAATAAGGTTAATCCTTCTAGTAAACTTAGAATGAATGAAGAATGGAAGTATCTCACAAGTACAGAACAAACATTATAGTACAATTTATCCCTCTATTCTCTCTTACTTCTTGTCTCTTCATTTGATTGATCTTTTATCTTTTCTCAATAAGTTATGGTAGTTCAACTAACTTTTTTTTTTTAATATTAATTAGATTAACTAATTAGTTGAGACAAATAAATAATAATACATATAGATAAGGGTCTAATTAAATAATTACTAAATAGGTGGGACCCCTTGTGATTTCCATTTTCAATTTATTTTTATAATCATCAAAAAATGATGTATCACACCCCAAACATTTGATTCAAACATCCTCCTTGTAACTCCCATCCTCATATTAATGATCAAATATTTTAATATCAACAAAATAGAACATGAATATGTCCAAAAATAACATTATATCCATGTTGTCCAAAACACTGTCTAAATATGTATTTGTTGTCCAAAATGTTGTCAAAATAAAAAGACTATCCTCAATAGAAAATAACATTAATAAACATTAATAAACCATATTTTCTATGAGAGGCATTTTGCCTCTTTTCACTACTGCTCTCTTTTTGTCCCATTTATGATTTATCATGTGCAATAGACTTCAATTCATAAACCTTTTTGGTGGAATGCATTGATGATTTGAGAGCAATCATCTTTGAGATGAAGAAGAGAGGACACAAATTCAGAGGAATATTTGGATGACTTGGAGGGAGTGGCCACTACTTTTCCCTTATATATCTCTCACTTGGGAACATCATTTTTTATCCTTTTCTTGCATTATATTGGCGAGACAACATGTTCATCTTGGGAATTTGGATTTATTTGTTGTGGAGGAGGGGGTAATGGAAATGACATAGTAGTCCAACCATGGTGATGAGCTACAGGCTGATGAACAATCTTTTACCAACCATCTTTGACAGGTGGTTCTAGTTGCATATACACGTGAGGGGGTATGTGGATAGCAGAGACATTCTGACATGATTGGTAAGAAGGCCTTTCAGGTATAATTTGTAGAATTACTTGGTCAACTAGATTAAAAACCCATCTTGGAAAATTTGATTCATTTTTTGCGGATCAACATCAAAATGTATCGAAAATCATGTCCTTCTATGGCCTCTTTGTGAATTATTTCATCTTCCTATATTAGCACCTATATTAGCACCTATGTCATTACTTCCTCTACTAAAGAAACTCACCGCGAAGCAATATTACAAACATGTTATGAAAAAATATTAACAATCCATGCATCAATACTCTAAATAAATAAAATAAAAAGGGTTGTCTCTATTATGCACAACAGAAGCACATGCAATCCATCCATCAATACTTTTAAACTCAACAATCAATTTCCATTTGAACAGGGAGTGATAGGGTTATTGGGAAGATGCAGGGTTTTATAATGAGCGTAAAATGGTCGAATGGATGGGAAACGACCATAAAATATTGTTCAAGCAAATGAAGAAGGAACAAAAAATGTATCCATATCCAAACTTCCAACACCAAGCATCATCTAGTCCCTTTATAAGTCCTTTCTCGTTTACTTTTTTTTTTTCCTTTTTTTAAAAGAAATTCATAATAATAGAACAGGGGATGTTTTAAATGTATTTTGGAAGGCGATGTGATATAATGAGAGAAATGATATAATGAAAGGGAAAAATATGATTATTCTTCTATTATATGCAACAATATTTATTGAAAATAGTTATCACCATTATTTTCCAAAACATTTCTATGTTTAATATCTTAAATCCAAGACACACTCATTTTTATATTACCCAAATATAAAACCCCTGGAAAGTTCTATGACTTTCAAACTTCACAACCTTAAGTTCTACTTTTTTCTTTTCAATTAGCATATATTTTATAATAGATTGCTAACAGATTCATTTGAAGCAATTAATACTAGACTACATCAAGCACACATTGGATGTTGAGAACAAAAACATAAATCCATTGACCTTTTACTATTCAATGCTCGTATCTAAACCTCAATACTTGTTTCCTAAACAGATTGGGATCAGAACCCTATTTGAAACTAGTGTTCATCATTTGATTTAATCATCATATAACTTCAAAATCGACCAAACCCCCATGGATAAATAACAAACAAGGCAAGAATTAATGCATATGACCAATATTTCCCACTGTTGGTTCAACACTATAACATACATCAAGACCAGGGTTTCAATCTACTAATTTACATACATCAGATACAATAAACGAGGTTTGGGAAAACGTAAAGGAGAAACATTCATAAGGGGTTTGTAAAAATCATTTATCCATTTATTTCCACAACATACATTCCATAGACCTCCCTTGGTGGTCGTAAGGAAAATACACATGTATCACATATATTCACAAAGAGTGGAAAGATAATTTGAAGGAGTTGAAGTCTTCCAAAGACTGGGTAAATGGTATGGCACTATGCAATAACAAAAAATCAATTGTTCTTTTGTTTCACAGAGAAAAATCCTTGAATTTTAATCACTAGAGATGAGTTAAACCGAAAGTACTTTCCATAATTATTTTTCAAAAACCATAGAAACATAAGGATCACTCATTGTTTGTGCAACACAATCACATAATTCAAACAAAAAGGAATTTTGAACATTATTCTCAACATGAAACATTTAAATGTGAACAGGGAGGAACTGTGAGACAGTTGTCTTAGGTTGATGGATGGTTGGTATGGATTGTTGGTTTTCATTTATTTCAACCATTGGAGAGTTATATTTTATATTTATTTCAAACCTTAGTGATTGATTTCAATACTTGGAGAAAGTCTGGTAGTGAATTCTGGTAGCACAAAGGTTTGGGTAATGGACCCAAGGTTGTTTCATGTATAATGGTATGATTTTCAATATATTTTAAGGTAATACTATTCTATATGGATATTACATGTCAATCCATTTCTGGTGGTATGTGTAACGTCACATAACTCCTCATGGTTAGAGAGTTATGGCCATAAGAAGTTGGAGAACCCAGGTTTGGGTAATGTTCCCAAGTTTGTTTGATGGATAATGGTATGATTTTTGATATATTTGTAGGTAATACTATTCTATACGTATATTACATGTCATTCCATTTCTAGTGGTATGTGTAATGTCACATAACTCCTCATGGTTTGAGAGTTATGTCCTTACGAAGTTGGAGGACGCTCGTATGTCATCTAGAAGCCCCAAAAGGTCAAAGTAGTCAATGTGGTTTAAGAGATTTTAGAAGGTGAATAATAAAGTGAAGTGATGAGTGTACTATAATTCAAAGTGAATACAAAATAAATTATTTAAATAATAAATTTAATGGAGAAATTAGAAGTGGGCTAACCCTAAAATAAGGAAAGTGGACAAAGTGACCTAGAAGATGTTTTTAATGAAGCTACTTCGAGAGTATAAATAATAGGCGAGGCTCTCTCATTTTAGATAAAACTTGAGAATATTGAATATTTATAGGTTTTTGAGGTAACCAAAGCATATCTAAGCCTAATTTCACAAGGAAGGTGAAGAAAATAAGGCCGAAATTCAAGCGAGGATAAATTCTTTTGATGATGCTTTCTAAGGTATATTATTTACAGGTCATCTCACCATTTTCCCAATAACATTTTTTTATAGAATGATTAAGACCATGAGATTTCTATGCCATTGAGGAAACATATCCAAGTATATTTGGTAAAAAACTCATCTTGTGGGTCGTTGTATTTTTGGAGTTACACTCCATGGAAAATAGGGTTTGTGGTTAGTCCTGAAACTAGTCTAAAACAAGTGTTTCGGGTAAAAACATCATAAATTCTTCATAACAGATCCAAATAAGTAAGAGAAAATGTGTTAGATAGAGTACATTATTTATTATCCTTTGTAACATTTTCATATCGATTCAACAAATATTCCATTTGGGGCACGCTCTACAAGGTCACTCTCTAGAATAAGCCAGAATTCATCAAGGTATGTCATTTTTTCTATAACTCCTTTTCTGATAGGTTTCAAGTAGTGAAACCTGGAGGAATTTCATAAAATAAACTGAAGAACATTGTGTATCCGTTTCAGATCTTTATTCATTACATGTACATAGTTATGATAATTTCAAGTTAGGGTTATTGACTAATCCAAAACTATTCATGTGAGACTAAAGAAAAGTTTGATAAAAATGCTAGTCTCTTGTTGTTAAAGTTAAGGAAGTTTTGTAGGTATGTGATCATATACAACAGGTCTATTACATAGTTACAAATAATATTTTTATTATGAAATTTATGAGGGCATTTCGTTGAGGTATGTAAAGACCCTCCTTGTTACGACAACAACTCTGACAACAGGTGCAATTTTTTTTTTGTTTTAAAAGTGTGTGCACGTGTGTAGGAGGGGAACAGACACACTGATCTCTACGTCGCCACCTGACAACTGAAAATATGTAACCATGATGATCAAAACAAGAAGATGCAAGGCGCACCACAAGTAACTGCAAGCAAAGAACACCCGAGACCCAGGGCACCCCTCATTATCTTCAACAATAAGGACATACGGGGTTAGGTACCGTATGAACACAGAAGGTAGAATTCATGGTAGTAGGTTTACTATTTCTGCATAGGAAAGAAGGACGTTTAATCTTGGTCCTCTACTCCGAAGAGAGAGGAGGTCAGATAAGCTCCTGGCCGACTGCTCAGGCAGAAACTAGTAATCCCTTCTGGTGTGTCGCAAGAGTGGAAACCCTTCCTTTAAAGGGCCCGAGACTCCTGATACGGCACTAGATTCTTAACGTAGAAGAACACACAAACATTATACTAAGGCTACGAGAGGTATCTGCATCCCTCCCAACAAAAGCAAACCACACAAAACCATACCACCAAGTACTACAGAATCAAGGACAATTATGACCTCTGCGGGAGACGCAAGTTGGGAGGACTCTAATAACGACCCACTCCGATTGAGACCCAAAGACATCAATCAGGATCAAATGCTCCATTAATTATTATTAATCTACGGAGACCTTATCATTAACGCTTCAATTTAACGAATAATACCCTTGTAATTAAACATCATCATGAACATTCCACTAAACAAATATTAACATTGCGATTCAACCATCATCATTAATCTTGCAAATTAAAACCATTACTAATATTGCCATTTGAACAAGCATTACCGTTACTATTAAGCAAATATTTAATATCGCATCTTAAAACAATATTAATATTACTAATTAACAGGTATTATCATTTGCATTCAATTTAAACAATATAACATTGCCAACAACAAGCATACTCATTGCCATTAAAATGATAATAACCTTCACTTAAACTGTCACCATCAACAATGAAATCCTAAGATGGTTACCGTAACTCGACAATTACAATTGAACCATAATATAAAACTTACAGGATTAACACCAATATTAACACTGTAACATTAAAGCCATAATAACACAAGATAAAATTGAACAAATATATTAAAACTATAATATTCACCACGATATTAAACAACCATATAAACCATAAATTAAACCACCATATTAAACCAAATATTATCCACATATTATTAACTCATCATATTAACCCTAATATTTAACCACCATATTCAACTAAATATTAACCACATGCTACTAACCCATCATATTAACCATAATAATTCACCACCATATTAAAACCCTAATCATTAAAACCGCATATTAAAACTAAGAATGTGAATGAGAATAGAACATATATTCACAGCAATATTAAACCTTAGTATTAATACAGCATATAAAAAGTAAGAATTTAAACAAGAATGGAACATGCATTCCTAGCAATATTAAACCCTAATAATTAAGACAGCATATAAAAAGGGTGGCGATTAGAAAGATGGGGCATTTAAGGTTTCGGGAAGGGAGAAGGATTTTAGGCTTACTCTGGCAACGATCTGGCGCAACCCATTACAACCACCCCACCCTGCCAGCTATCCCACATATTCCATACAAATTCATAATAAAGTTTCTAAGTACCTTATATTTGTCTTTATCCATAACAATTGAATAACCAAATCCACACCCTTATCACTAAAATGATAAATCCACACCAGTCATTTCAACATAACTATACGTCGTCCAAATTTATGTAGTGAGTGGATTTGTAATTATGCCCAAAAACATTTATCACAAGATTATATCAACACTCAAAAGAAAAAGGGAATTCGTACATTAATCAATTAATTTACTATATTATTATGAATTATCATAAACTTAGTAATAGTTTTTAATTTCTATTTCTATTTTGTTTAATTAATAATTATTGGTTAGTCCAGCAATGCTATACATTTTTATATCTTGGTTCTTAAATGAATGATCTGAGATAAAGTTTTAAAAATGAATTTTATAAACTTTAAATTCAATATAAATTATCTAATTAAGATTTAAAATAAAGGTTTTCCTTGAATGCCGTGAAGCAGAACGTTGCTATTAATGCTTATCTAAAGGAAGTAATGGTTGTGCGACGACCGCAACCAGGTGAGATTCGTGTCTATCTACTGTACACAAATCCAAAAACATACTCAGCAGAGAATCGTTGGCAAGTGAAATCGTGAGGGAAAACATGGCAGCAAAACTCAGGCCAGGGAAAGTGAAAAACACAACTCGCTGTTCAACGCAAAAGATTCTGTCAGGTTCGTTAAGGGTTAGAACTCTGAAGGAACTGGTAATTAAAACCACAACAGTTTTGGCAGAAAAGGAGGGTCGCACGCTGCCCAGGAGCACGCTACAATTACACGGCAATATTTAACACGCCAATTTAAAATAATTGGTGAGGATCATAAAGATTGAAATCGCAAGGGAGCCGTGGGGAGGAGAGCGCACGAGGGCCTCCACGTGGTCTGTGCAAATGGTTGCACTCCCCAAAACTGATAATAAACAAAATAAAAACAACGAGCTGGGCAGTAAGTGTAGGTCACTGCCAGCGTTACAAAAACTGATAAAAAGGGTAATTGAAGGTCGCGATAATTAAATTGAACTGATAAACGGCAATTAAATAACCAGACAGGGTTGTCATTCATTTTATCCTGACCAGATCTTTTCCTTTATAATGAACTAGTATTGCAATTAAGTACAAAGAAGAACGGGATAAAGATTGGATAAGTTTTATATCAAATGATTCGATGCATGGAATGTATATACAGTACGCAAATTTTAATTGCCATTGATAATCATAGCTGTAGTGATAAAGCACGATTTCAGGTATGTGGCCTTATGAATTCACAGTTGACATGTTGCACCATGAATCCGGACAATGGATTCCTGCATTATTTAAATGGGAGGATCGTAAATGCAAAGAAACTCCGAAGAGACCACAAAACATCGACAAGGAAGCCCGAAATATATATATACCCAAATTTTGCAGAGAAGCAAACAACAAACTGTTGATAATGACAATCCGACAATTCCTCCCTTTTTCTGTACATCTAAAAATGATGTATCAGTGTAGACACGAGCCCGCAACCTGACAGAGTTCAACCTTAAGATAGCTATGCAATGAATTTATGATCTTGAAAGCCTCTGTAGAAGTTGCCACTGTGTGTAGAACACCCAATATAAAAAGAAAAAGAAACCCACTATAAGTTTCCCACCGTATTCAACACCTAGCATTAAAAAGCCCATGAAAACAACCATGAAAATTCCCAAGGAAAAATGAGAAAACCTACATACCAAGAACACACCCACTGTGTACATAAAAATCGCCCAAGGAAAATGAAGAGTAACCCACGGTAAAAGAACACGCCCTCAAAAACAAACGCAGGTCACAAAGAAAATGCCCAGCCATAAAATAAACGGATGACAGTAAAAACGAAATAGCAGTGACCCTTGAAATGAATGCCCATACCATGAAATAAACGGATGATAGTAAAAACAAAATAGCAGTGACCTTTGAAACGAAATACCCATACCATGGAATACCAAAAGCTACAAGTTTACACCAATAACCATTGCAACTACAGATTTTAAACATGAATCACACCATAACCATTGAAGCTACAATCTACACATTAGCCATTAAAACTACAGTTCATAAACACACGTAGCAAGATAGAAATGCCCAGAGATTTACATACATGTGTCCTTAACACTTGCAGCAAATGATTCTTGTTCTCCCGCCACTCCTGATTTTGCTTGCCGACCGTAGAGGACTCACCGGTACCTCCCAGCCAAATTCTAGGGGTACTCTCCTTCCCCCTTAGCCCCCCGAGCCACAAAGGGGCCACACACAACTCAGACGATAGCCTAGCTTCTCATCTCGCCTCCAAGGCTGAGCTACCACTCAAGTCTGCTGAGAATCCCCAACTCCTACAAGAAATCAGTTCAGTCTCTAGTCTGGCATCATA
>JASDQU010317805.1:0-13266 GCA_032191745.1 Picea mariana | reverse complement strand
ACCGTTTAAGCTAGAGGCATCCAAGCCTTTGAAAACCGGGAGCAATCTTTCTCCCCATGCAATCTGCAAAGGAGATCCATCAGGTATATATATAGCTCCCTCAAGCTAGCCGTTGGGTACCAGTCGGAGGTCCGATTGGTGAAATTTTTATATTCTCTCCACCAATATGCCATAATATTGTTGGTGTCATTCTTCTGATAGAAACTCAAAACAAAATCAGTGCTTAAATATTCCTCTGGTTCCTTGAGTTTGTAGTAAATCTGAACTTCTACTGGGAAGAAGACCACGACGCATCCACCATTTTCATCGTTAATTAAACACCTATGTGCATCGGTGTGATCAATAAGCCATTTCAAGAGTTTGATGTACGGAAATATTGGAGTCATTCTTGCCACCATGTGCAAATAAGCCTTGCAGACATTCGAGATAACTTCATCGTCGAGTCTTCTCATATCAGGATCGATGTGCGGGGTATGCTCAAAGGGTTCTTCCTTTTTTATTTTCTTAAACAATTCTTCCCAGTGAGGGAATATTGTTTTGTCCCCAATGTTCACCTCTGTGTCTCCAAAGGTTGGGGGCTGTACGAAGGCCTTCTTGGTGGTTGTCTTAATGACGTGCACCAGTTTTGGAGCGAATTCCAATTGCCTCGCAACTGCTGGGGAGGAACCTTCTCCCGCCTCTAGTTCTTTTAACTTTGGTGCTCTTGGGGATTTCCTAGTGGTGGGTTTCTTCGAAGGCATCGTTTCTACAACTGTACTGCTTACTAAAATTGTTGTTTAATACTCACTGAACCTTGGAAGCCTTCTTTGGATTTCTAGTATTGCTCCTCTATGTGCTCTAAACTCCTTGTCGTGCAGAATAGGTTCATACACAATGACTCAAAATAATATAATGGGAGAGATCCTATCAGGCGTATCAATCAGTTAATACGAGTAATGAATGCAATTCAAAACAAACTACYGTCAGATCTCTGCAAATAAATTCTAACTTGGTTGATARCGGAGGGAGATACATTGTATCGGCAGGCTTAAAYGGTCCCATTTGATTTGCACATGAATTAGAAACTAGTGCACGATCCACGAATTATCTAACATTTTAAATGTGTCCTACCTAACATATATAAGGGCTAAAATGTCYCATCACGTTGTGTCCCTCCGGTGGACAGATCAGGGATCAGTGATATCCTTGTGTATTGTTCCATTGGTGTCCTCGTAAGACAATATCCGGTGTCGAACGCTATCGAGTATCGATGATCAAGGATAKTTCAAGCACATTGTTTCTTTGCGGGTAATCATCTTCGTAAATCTCCAACATCAAAAACATTTTGGGAGTCAGTGATCGGCAATACTACTCTTTTACTTGTGCRAAACTTACTCTTCTCGTTTTTCTGTYGATGCCGAATGGATCAGTCTTCGGTGATATCTTTAGTGAAKCTTATTCACRGAGACGAGAGACCTCATTCTACCGATGCCGGTGAAATTTGGAGCTCAGATATTTTGGTTTCCTCAAGCAATTTTCGTCAATTTTAATCTTTCTCGATGCTGAATTTTCTAAGCACGTTGGGGAAAACTTTAGATTGTCGATTCCTTAAGTAAATTTTAGTCCCTTTTAAAGTTGAGATTATTTTCACATGTTCAAGTAGACTTTAAACGACTCAACATGAAAACATAAATGATAAGCACATGCAGCAGTTTCATACTAAAGCGCAATCAGACAGTGCGAAAGATCAAGTGGTACCCAAAAAGTAAAAAAATGACATAGACCTTTTTAGGGTGTGTTGAGCTCTCAATAAATGGCGATTCACTGGGTGAAAGCAGAATCTTTTTTCCTTCTCCAAGGCTCGACTGATACGAAAGATTATGGAGAACCTTGATTGGTTTTGAATCCAAGCCTCTTTTACCTTTTCACTTTGAACTTCTTTGGTTGATGCTTTCGGGTCTTCCCATGGGGTTTTAACCTTTATTCCTCCTTCATTCATGTGACCCTGACTCATTCCCTTTTAGAAAAAATCTAGCAAAGTTCACTGGCATGAAGCCTTTAGTTACCTTTGATCACTTGCTATGGTGTTGCTCCACTCCCAGCGAGCATCCATAGCCCCGGTGGAGTCACCCCGACATCATAGACCTTGTTTCATTTCCAGCGAGCGTCTATAGCCCCGACGGAGATATCTGCATAACCTCTCCCACTATTCACTTGTTTGCTATAGTTTAACTTTATTTCGGTAGAATGCCCTGAGCAAGTGAGAGAGGATGACATATGTTTTAATTTGCAAAGCGAGATGGTTAAGGTGAATTATTTTCTACATTTGCTTTCCAGGTTCATGTAGTCCCTTTCGGCTTTCCAACTTTCCTTCATGGTCTTACCAAACCACTAAGCAGACACTTATGACATTTCTCCAAAGTTGTTCATTTGTGCAGGCTAGGTAGAGGACTCCTCAAAGAAACCATAGGTTCCTAGATGCTTCTTGTGTTGTTTGTAAGCGATGACTTAGGAACAGAGTTCACTATGTCACATGATTTGATGTCGACCATTGTCTTTCTAAACAAAACCTTCAAAAGTGAGGAAAACAAAACTGCAAAAAGAAAATAGAGCAAAATCGCAAAGATCTATCTAGAACCGAAATCATGAAAACACCATAAAAACAAAGGGATTTTTTTTTTTTTTTATTTAATGAAATATTATTTTAGGGCCTGGCCATTCACTGGAAGGGCATCAGTTTCCCCCCTTAGATTCTGCAACCAATACGTGCCTACCCCAATATTTTCAGCCACTTGGAAAGGTCCAAGCACAGATTTTGAAACTTAGAATGCTTCCCTTTCAGTTCATTTGCTCTATCCCACTTTAGGACTAGGTCTCCTACTTCGAATTTATTCTCTTTAGCCTTATGCTTATCAAACCATATTTTCACTATCTATTGGTGAGCTAGGAATTTTGACTTAGCCTTTTCTCTTTCTTCCTTTAGCATGAGCAGAGTGTTGATTCTTTGTTGTATGGCCGATGAAGGATCCTCGTTTGAATCCTGTGATAGTTGAAGAGATGGAAGATAGAGCCCATTTTGGAGGATGGATTCTTTCCCCATAGACCAGAAAGTACGGGGAATTTCCTACAGCTTCTTTGGGTGTGACTCTATAGGCCCACAGAGCGTTATGGATTAGATTATGCCAATTCCTTTAGTTATCTGCAACCATCTTTTTTAATATCCTCACTAGGTTCTTGTTAGTTGATTATGCCACATCGTTTCCATGTGGATAATAATTCATCGAGTACCTAATTATGATTCCTTTGTCCGAGGAAAACTCTGTTAAAAGGGTGTAAGAAAAATAAGCAACATTATCAAAAACTAGGATAGAAAGGACACCAAACCTTGTTATCATTTGTTGTTCTATGAATTGGATCACTACTTTTTCGCTTACATGAGTCAAAGGGATGGCCTCCGCCCATTTCTTGAAATAATCGGTAGCAATAAGAATGTACTTATGTTGTCTTGAAGAGTTGGATGTAATTTCTCCTATGATATCCAACCCTCGTTGCTCAAAAGGCCTCGAAACAGTCACAGGTTAGAGTGGGATTGTTTCTCTCTTCTCCTTCCCTGCACTCATTTGACAGGTTTTACAGTTTCTAGTGTAGATATGAGCGTCTTTAAACAAGGTGGGCCAATAATAGTCAAATCTCATAATATTATGAGTGGTGGTGTTTCCTACGAAATTCCCCCTAGCAGGTCCATCATGTAGCTCCTTCAACACTTTGTCCATGTCTTCACGTTCGAGACATATTAATAGTACCCCATCATAATTGATCTAGAAGAGTACCGAATTTATAAGGCGATATTGTGCAGATTTTAACCTGAGACCTCTCCTTTCCCCAGGGTTGATATTTTCTGGACAAGTCCCACGGAGTAGGATATAACTTAAATCCTTATACCAAGACTCTTGTCCTGGGGATATGTATGATACTTCTCCACACCATAGTGCCATTTCATTCTACCATCTGGAATCTTCATTTACTTGGTCTTGGGATTTGGCCACAAGCCTGCATAACCCTTGTCCTTTTACTAGTTTGGCAGGTTTTATATCTATATCAAATTCCTGGACTACTGCCATCCAGTTCCCTCTTCTTTCCCCCATTTCTTGTTGGTTAAACAAGGATCAGACTGCAGGGTGTGGCACAATCACTTTAGTGTGGTTCTTGAGGATCAAATACCTGAAATGTTTTACTGCCTTATATACCGCATAGGCCTGTTTGTCTATAGCGGGATAATTGAGCTCAGATCCTTGAAGATTAGTACTCATGAATTACACTAGGGCCTCGTTGTTTTCATTATCATTCTAAGTCAAAACTATAGCTAATGATTGGTCGGAGGCGAAAGTATAGGGGAAGAAGTATCTATTGAAATCGGGACTTCGCAACACCAGGGCCTAGGATATAGCATCTTTGATATTGCTGAAAGAATATTTTAGCTCATCATCCCACTTAAATTTGGCATCCTTTCGAATCATCTTTTGTAAGGGCTTGATGATTTCCATGAAATCGGGAGTGAATTTCCTCACAAAATTGATTTGCACGAAAAAGGACTGCATAACTTTATTGTTATGGGGAAAGGGGAGTTGAGATATGGACTTAATCCTTTCTAGGTCCATGTGAATGCTTGCTTGAGATATAATGTGACCTAACATCTTACCTTCCTCGACACTGAAGATAGTTTTCTTAGGGTTTAAGGATATACCGTATTTCCTACACCTTTCGAAAATCTAAGTTAAGTGTTGGATGTGATCTTCTCTATTCTTTGAATACATTGTTACGTCGTCTAGATATACTACCACACATTTATTGATTAGTCCTCGAAAAGCTACATCCATGGCCCTTTGGAAGGTCTCTCCTGTGCTAATTAACCCGAAAGGCATTCATTTATAAGCAAAGGTTCCCCACTTGGTTCGGAAGGTGTTTTTTAAACAGTCTTCCTTCGAAACCAGAACTTGGTTGTAACCTGAGAAACCGTGTAGTAGAGAGAAAATATCCGAGCCAGACACGGTCTGCGAGAGTTTTTCCATTGGAGGGACTAGGTAATTATTCTTTTTTGAAGCTTTGTTGAGGTTCCTAAAATATATGCATAGGTGGATCTCTTCCGACTTTTTCCTCACCGAGACAAGACTTGCTACCCGTGCGGAATGCATAACCTGGAAAATGATCTTTTCATCTAAATTTTCTTTTAGTTCCTGATACATGAGAGGTTCCAGGGATGGGTGATACTTTTAGACCTTTTGTTGGAAAGGTTTCACTTCAGGTTTTAACGGGATAGTGTGTTGAATGATGCGGGTATCATACGTTTTCAGATCTCGATAGGACCATGCAAAGACATCTTGGTATTGTGTGAATAATTTCAGATAATCTTTCCTTTCCTCTTTGGATATATTATTTCTGAGATTCACATTATTTGGGTTTTCTGAGGTTTCAAGATTTATAATTTCATGCAAGGGACAAGAGCTACCAGTCTTTGCATTTTTAGGCCCCTTAAATCACTCTTTTAGATCAAACAGATTTTCTAGACTAGCTATACCTTTTGGGATTGTGTGAGACTTTGATTTATCAACAAGTTGTCCTATCCTAGGATTGGTCTCTATTGATTTCTCTTGGAACACTTCATCGTCAATAGCCAAATCTTTGAAATTTTCTTGGTTAATCAGGAAGTTTATGATCTGTTCATATCCTTCAAGGACTTTCCAATTATAAATGTTATTAGGAACCGACGGTTTATAGAGAAACTCCACAATGAATTGGGAGGCTTCATAATCTTCTAGAGGCGATAGCCTGGAAGCAATTGTGGCCAAGGAGTTAGCAAGAATATTATTTGCTCTGGGGATCGCTGTAATATTGAAGGCTTCACAATGTTCTACTAACCTATGCACCTCTTGTTGATAGTTCTTCAGGTGAGGAGAATTGCAATGTATAGTATTCCTTACTTGTCTAACGATGATTTTGGAATCTTTAAAAACCTTCAATTCTTTGACATTCAAGTCTATAGCCTTCTTTAATCCTTGTACTAGAGCTTCATATTCGGTAGTGTTGTTTGTACATTCAAATTCTAGCCTACAAGATAGGAAATGGCGTTTACTGATAGGATCAATGAGGATGCACATAGCTCCTGACCTTTCTTGCAATTTAGATCCATCAAAATATAAAGTCCAAATTTGTGAACGACAATCTCCCTTTTCCTTTTCCTTATTAATTTCTTGTTCTCCTATCTTTTGTTCTGTAATCTCTAGCGTAGGGTCTTGACCAAAAAGGGTGTCTTCTGTCGATATCGACAATTTCTCCTGAAAAAACATTTTAGAGTTTTGAGTGAGGGGGACATTGGACAAGAGAGGAGCAAAGTTTCTAAAGGGGGATTTGCAGGAATAATTACCCAAAATGGGGAACTTCGTGGACAAGGGTTCATTAGGGGTTTCTAGATTAGTGATTGTGTGCTTCAAATATCTATCCCTATCAATTATTGATCATGTTCTTGTATCCCTTTAGTGGTAGCCAAAGGTGTGCCCAGTATGTACTGAAATATCTGCTTAGCTTCTCATACCAATATCGACTCAATAATAACCCATAGGCCTCTAGAATATCTACCACAATGATGTCGATCACTTGCACAAACTTGGGGTGTGTCACTATTCTGATCATTACATCTTTGAGTTCTCCCATGACCTTGACCTGGGTTCTGTCTAGTTGTATGACTTGTTTATCACTCTTGAGAGGAACAACATTTAACTTTTTGCAAATAGACAAAGGCATAACGTTGGAAGACGCCCCATTATCTACCAAACAATTGTGAAGGTTTCTATTGAAGACTTCAAACGTTAAGAGGAACGGTGGGACAAAATGTTTTTCCTTTTTATCTTCCGAGCAGGTGTTCACAGTTGGTTTTCTCACCAAATATGTGGAAGATAGAGTTATTTCCTAACCATTTCCCATGGTCGGGTTTTCTACTGAGTTCAAAGATTGTAATAGAAAGTCCTTCTGCTGAGGAATCCTACATATGCCCATAACTGATATATTAGCCTTTAACTTCTTCAAATCTTCGACCACGTTGTAATCCAGCTTGGGTGATTCCCGGGTATGGATGCTTATAGGGTTTTTAACAGGAGCGAAAGGTGTTTTCATGTGATCGGTATTTTCCTTACCTCTCGAGGTATGGGTGGCAGCGGTATCTTTTGAGCCAGGCGTGTCTGTATCACCGAGACCTCCGCGGGTTGCTCTTGAGACTCAAATAGGTCATCGGAAGGCATGATTAGGTTGGGATCCCATATTAGCATGGTCGTATCTTATGGTGGATCAAAATCTTCCTGGTTAGCAATATTCATAGCCGAACTGCTTGGTTGTTCAATTAGGAAGACTTCATCTAGAAACCGATTGGCCATCAAATTCATGGCATGCACCCATTGAGGGAAGTCTCTTTCAGAGTGGTTTTCCTAATGATAAGTACAGAAAGAATTAGATGCAACATTCCCTATATAAATATTTAAGTTAGTTGGGGGANACGCCCCATTATCTACCAAACAATTGTGAAGGTTTCTATTGAAGACTTCAAACGTTAAGAGGAACGGTGGGAAAAAATGTTTTTCCTTTTTATCTTCCGAGCAGGTGTTCACAGTTGGTTTTCTCACCAAATATGTGGAAGATAGAGTTATTTCCTAACCATTTCCCATGGTCGGGTTTTCTACTGAGTTCAAAGATTGTAACATAAAGTCCTTCTGCTGAGGAATCCTACATATGCCCATAACTGATATATTAGCCTTTAACTTCTTCAAATCTTCGACCACATTGTAATCCAGCTTGGGTGATTCCCAGGTATGGATGCTTATAGGGTTTTTAACAGGAGCGAAAGGTGTTTTCGTGTGATCGGTATTTTCCTTACCTCTCGAGGTATGGGTGGCAGCGGTATCTTTTGAGCCAGGCATGTCTGTATCACCGAGACCTCCGCAGGTTGCTCTTGAGACTCAAATAGGTCATCGGAAGGCATTATTAGGTTGGGATCCCATATTAGCATGGTCGTATCTTGTGGTGGATCAAAATCTTCCTGGTCAGCAATATTCATAGCCGAACTGCTTGGTTGTTCAATTAGGAAGACTTCATCTAGAAACCGATTGGCCATCAAATTCATGGCATGCACCCATTGAGGGAAGTCTCTTTCGGAGTGGTTTTCCTAATGATAAGTAAAGAAAGAATTAGATGCAACATTCCCTATATAAATATTTAAGTTAGTTGGGGGAGGTTCAATTGCCTTTAATGGTGGGTTCCTCTTAAAGAAAGGCTTGTAGGGCCATTGGCCTTGGCTTCCCTCCCCTGCATTCCTCTTCATGTATATGATCTCATTCGATAATTTCTTAACCATGCATTAGAGGTATTCTATGTATCTGTTACTTTTTTCAAGAGTCTTATCTGTTTGTTTCCCCAGTGGTCTAGCCAAAAGGAGTCCTCTCTTGGGGAGAGGCTAAGCTTCTTTCTTAACTAGTGAGACCTGGCCCTCTTTACACCCTTTCATCTGGAATTCTATCATTTTGGCTTCTTCAAAATTTTCAGCCAGGGATCGTTTGGAGGCTCTTTTTACAAACATAAAAATAGAAGCCAAGAGCATGTTAGCGTAAACCTCAATTTGCAATTCCTAGGTCGGTTTTGCTTCGGGGTGAAACTTGTTTAAGATGGTCGTGAATATTTGATTGAAATATTTGACTCTTTCTTTCGAACTCATGGTGGTGGTGAATAACTCAGCCATCAAAGTTTCCGTAGTAGTTTCCTCTGCAAATTTATCTAGAAATTGTTTTTGAAACTTTGTCCAGCTAGTTATAGATCCTACTAGCAAATTAAAATACCACGTCAAAGCTGAATTTTCAAACTTGTAGGGGAAAAGCCTACAAACTACGTCTTCATGTTGGACGTTCATAAGTATGATTTCTAGTATAAATTTCTTGATATGATCTTCAGGAAATATAGAGGTTTCGGGATCAAACTTAGGCAACAACTTCTCTGGATGTCGGGGAAGGTTATGGACTTGTCCCGGGAGGGCCAAAGCATCTGTGGATAACCAGGGTTGATTGTTCAGAGGCGAGATCTCCCTTTCATCATTATGGTCGTTGTTTCCTTCCATATCTTCATACTCTGAGTTAAACTCCTCTTCTTCCAAGAAATGGTTCAGTTCAGAGACGTCGTCGGCTGGCATTTCAGGTATCAAATCATGAGGTTATTGGATTTCGATAATTGCAAAATATATTAAGTCTTCTACTGAGTGTAGGAAAACCTCGTCGGGAGTACTAACCATTGGTATTCTTTGTTTTTTTCTTCGAGGGAGTATGGGAGATAAGGACAACACACTGATCTGTTGGGTGTAGGCTCTTGTGATTCTTTTGAATTGATTTACTTCCTTGTGAGGAAGAGCATAAGGTACTTCAGGGTGAAAAGGTTCTTCCTCGGGCTGGGGTGAGTTACTCGTTCTAGGAATTCTCAGCATTTGTGGGATGTCTTAGGAATTACAGGCCATGCATGTGGGTTGTTACAATCTGTAGGTTGTTCGAAATGCTATATAAAATACATATTCAGCCATTCAATCTTAGGCCCTCCTTCTAGCGCCAAATCTATTGATGGGTCTCAAAGCCCTAGTTTAAAAGTAGGAACCAAACCTGCCACCGAGGCACAATAAGACTCTGCAGCATTTGGAATGGAATGGTTCTCTAGATATTGCAATCTGGCCAAGTAATCGATGGGCTTTAACGTTTCCTTGTGAAGGCTCTTCCTTCAATTTAGACTATCTCTTTTTGTATTTTCTCTTGGATGGGAACGATGTGAGGTGTAAGCCGGTATAAACCAACTTGGCCAAAAAGCAGCATTAAGTTCTAACTATTGGAGAAGAGGCTAATCTTGGGATAAACTGCTACTCAAACATGCATACGTCAATTTTATACCACAGGCCTAGTACTAATACATTAACCATGTGAGCATCCAATTACTATCTGAGATTACTAATTATCAGAAAGAAAACACATATGCAATAAGATGATGGTAAGAAAAATAATTCATCTACCATAATCATTCATCACATAATCACACAACGATTCATCATCTTCATCATTAAAGAAAAGAACAGCAAAGCATTGCATCAGATAACTTGACAATAAATTGGACAGGTCTTACTTGTTACATCTATTCATGAAATGAGATAGGAAATAGTTCTTCTCTATGTCCACTCACACATGCATTTGATGAAAATAACTTTCTCTTTGGTCCGGAAGGACTTCTCAATTCATAGAAGCTTCAAAATAATTCTTAACAACCAAAAAGAAAGAGTTCTTGCAACAACCATTGACCCTAAAATAATTGGTCGATGTCTTTATTTATAATGTAAATTTTAACTGAAATTAATGTCTAAGTGCAATTTAGGCAAAACAAAATTCACCACGTGGTGTCCTATACTAACAGTTTCTTTAAGAGTCAGCCCAAGATATCTCTTGAAAAGGGTGATTTCTCTCGTACTCAAACCAACTAATAAACATATTTCACAAGATTGGGCCCATGGAAATTTGTGTTGTTCCATCGAAGTTGCATTTATTCCTCTGATTTCCATCGCATGCATTCGGTACTTCACTAGAGTGGATTTTAATTGTTGTAGTTGTTCCATCGAAGCCGCATGTATTCCTTTGATGTCCATCGCATGCGTTCGATACTTCACTAGACTGGAGTTTAATTGTTGTAGCATGGTTCAATATCTGATTGGATGTTCTGCAAATCATTTCACTTGCCTTGGCCTTGCGTCGGTCATCTTTGCGAGCTCTTCGGTCCATAGTGAATCTTGTTTTGCATGTGACTCAACTACATCGCTTAGGTCGACGAAGTTGTCGGGGGTGCCGAACTCAAGGAGTCTGATATCCTTCATTACTTTATTAATTTTATCCCAGTGCTTCTTGCATTTGATCCAATTCTCTTGGATTTTTCGGTGTGGGTTTCGAGACATCTTAGCCCAGTACTCGGTCGATCACTTCATGCGATTAAGACTACTTTTGCCTACCGTCTGAATGCCATGTTCTTATTTGCCTCGGCCCTGTTGGATTGCACCAATGTACTTGAGTCTTTCTACTGCTTGTTTCTCCCTTTCATACCATCGTTCCATATCCTTGCATGTCATGAGTTCCATGAGAGTGTCCTCATGAACTCATTGTAAACTTATTCAAACTCACCTTTCAAGTACACAATAGTCTGTGTGGTGCCTTTATAGTATTCTTCGAGATGACGCAAGTGTTCTAGTTCCTTTAGGGCCCTATTCAAGGTGGCCTCTGAGAGTGCCTTCCCCATGCCGATAAGTTCAGTCGTCCGGGCATCTGCTATGTTTATCAAGTTCTCCTCTATAGGAACAAAGACGGAGTGATCCAACGTGATCTTTCTTTTCTTTGTAGTCCTTTGAATGATGGCCTTTCTCTTTCAATCATAGGATATCGCATAAATATCTGCTACCTCATCTATTGGCTCAGGTATCTTCTGATCACCCCATGTGAGTATGTTTCCCAGGCTACCGGTGGTGTATACTTGTTCAATATCGGGCTCCTGAACTTCCTCGTTGTGCCTCGAAGACCTGGCCTCTACCTGTCACTCGTCGGGGGTTTGAGTATTGAGTGGAATAGCGACGTCACAAACTTGTTACTTACTTTCTCATTGGCCACAAAACCACTGATTTCCTTTCGCGGGGATTCTTTCTGTGGGTCATCCAATTCAGGCTTGTCCTTCAGATATGCTCTGGTCTCCGATGTGTTGGGTTCTTTTGTTTTGAGGCCACTTTCAGCTTCTATTTCCTTTTATGGGACCTCCTTTGTTTGCACTTCGGTCTCAGGAGAAGAAGTCTTCTCAGGTCCTTTTTCCTCTTGGGCACACATAGGGTTGTTGTGAGATGACTCTGGGCTTTCATCATCACTATATATAGTTATAAGTTTTCTCAAAGGATTAGGTGTGTGCGTTTCCACTGACACTCGACCTATCTCTGGTTGAGTCATCCCGCCTACCAGTGAATTGACCGACAATGCTATAGATTCAGGGTCATCTGACCCATTGGTGTTACCAATTTTTGTAAAATCGGGGCTGCTTGGCTTTGTCGGGCTTCCTTCTGGGCTATCAATTGGAAGCCTAGGTGTTATGATGAGGTCCATATTATCCTGCATCTACTTTATTAGAAGTTGATTCTGCTGCCACATAATCCCCCCCATCCCCTCTATAACTTGAACCTCAAGGGAATCCCTAATTTGTACCAGGGATTCCTGATAAACTTCTACAGCTTCGATGGCTTCTTGGGGATCGCCCACCACTTTTCCCGGTTCATATGCTACCCTTCCTTCTCAGGTCTTGCGAATTTATTGAGCCGTTTTCTCCAGGGACATCGCTTGCTCCTCCCAACTCATGGCCTTGAATCTGTTTGTTTTAGGATCAACCATCCTTGTTGCCACCTCATTCCATTCTTGTGCGTTTTCAGTGAAAATTTCATCTTCAAACCGATCATGGGCATAAGGCCAACAGGATGATACCTGTGATGCGTGTTTTAGGACTAGACCCTTGGGATCATGCTTGTGAAAATGGCCAGTCTAGAATCAGAATTCCAATTGATTTATCCCTTCTTTCTTAGCCTGTGTGGTGTCCTTGACCATGTAGAAACCAATATGAAACCCATAAGGTATGAAGGCCCACTTCTTGTCTTTTATGAAAGTGGCGTTATAGCCTTGCAGAATGGTCTGATAACAAATTTCCCCTAACACTAGTCGATCGAGGACATATATGGGTAACAGATGGGTTGCCCCTGTGGCATCGAAAACCATGATGTAGGTCTCGTGCTCATCTAGATACCAGTGACCTACTTTCTATACAACCTTTTTTGGTTCATCCGACAGCCTTGGGCACTCTTTCTTGAACAACAAGGAATAAATGTGTGCAATAAACTGGTCACAGATAAGATAAAAGGATATCTTGTGCCTGTTTTCCCATAATATGTTGAAGTATACATGGACTGGGAGCTTGGAGGAGTGCCATTTTAAGTTCATTCCAGAAAAAATGTTCCTGGCACAGATGACGTCCAACAGATATGAGGCCATGTAGAAGGAAAGGGTTTCTCCCTCTTTCGGCATCTGGGCTTGTCATATGCAAGTGCTCAACTATTTGGAGATGATGGCACCCCAATTGAATCTCATTCCTGAAATGGTTACCGTATAAGCTAGAGGCATCCAAGCCTCTGAAAATCAGGAGAAATATTTCTCC
>JASDQU010317803.1:0-13266 GCA_032191745.1 Picea mariana | reverse complement strand
AAAGTGTGGTTTATTCTATCTTGCTTTGTGGATCTATTGTGTATTCAGTATTTGTGGTGATTATATTTGTAGATCTATTCAGGTTCTTAACACCTTCTTTCCATGAAATGAGGGGCAACCCCTTCTTGGGTGAGTACACCCGAAAATCCAAAAAGGTAAGGATATGAGGGGATGAGGCATGGAAAGTGACAAGTATGATTGGGAATGACACGATGACTCATCAAGAGGACCACACAGTAGCAAACCTATCCGTAAGGGTGACCCACTTACTAGGGTGTAATTTCAACCACCAAAGAGAAACAGGTCAAAGAGCGTAATGTCCAAGCACATGTTATATAATCAAAAGTAGTTTAAAATGAAACAAACTCAAATGTATTAAATATTTAAATGACACTCACAATGATACCTTTCTTGTACCTCATGGAGAAAGACCCAATGTCTTCTGGAAGCCAACTGATGTGGTGGATACCGTCGTGATGAACTTGGAGCTGTGGTGGTGAGGTGGTTCCTTGTCTGTGCAAGTGTACACTACTCATCAATCTCTCTCTCTGTAATCCATGTATGTAACCTGAGGGCCTCAAGACATCATCTCCTTAGTTATCTCTAGGAATTGGGGATAACATTTGGCTCCTACTTGGGGACATGTACTCACTGTAGAGTGCATAATAATAGCAACATCTCCTGGTGGACTTATGCCTACACTGAAACATAAAACTATAAAATCTAGGGTGGTTATATCACCCTTTGTCCATATATATCAAAAACCAAAACTAGAAAATAACAACTAATCTAGAAAATAAAATTTTGCATTTAAAAATAAAAATAAAAAATCTAAACTATGATGAAATCAATGTGCAAGTAGAGAAAAATGAAATATGAAATACAGATAAACTATCATGAGAAATCAATATGCAAATGTAGGAAATAAAAATTACCTACGTACTTACCTGGGGCCTAGGCCCTAAAGAAGTTAAGTGTCATGAATGTAGGGTCGAGGAAGAGATCCATCCACTAGTAATGTCATCTTTCTCTCATCCAAATCTGTCAAGTTATACTTCTCTTTCTCATACTTCTTCTTGATTATGTAAGGGCCAATCTAAGAGTTTTCATCCTTCTAGTCATATTTAGGCTTTCCATTCCTCTTGTCCTACATGAATGAAAGACTTCTTTCATTATAGTTGATGTAAGTTATATTCTTGATGTAAGGATAGGAAGGAGGTCCCGTGTTGACTTTTTTTTTATGGCTTCTTCACATTCTTTGTCCTTATTATCTTCTTTATTCAATATTTGGATAGACCCCAACTCATTCCCTTGGAACTTCACAAGGATCTTTTTGTACTCATATGTCCTTGGGTGTAGCATGTCCTTGAAATCCTCCTGCGTGAAAGGTAAATCTTGTGGATCACACTCAATCGTATATGGAACCTCATTGAACTCACACTCACTTGTATAATCAGGGACGTTGGGGTCCATCATGTGTTTTTCAACCCACTCTCGAATATGTAATATCTCAAATGTTCCATCCCCCATGGGAACATGTGCATGGGTAATATCTATGCTAAGGAAACCTCCAAGAGAAATAGACCAAATCCTTGATAAGAGCATCCCCCAAGCGTCTGAGACATCAATCACTACTATGTTCACAAGGAGGATGTAATGTAGAAAATCAATCAAGAAGACTTCAATTTTATCACACATTCCATAAACCTTGACCCTCTTAGAATCAATTCCACACACATTTCCATATGGTTGGGTCATCTTTAAGCCAATTTATTTCATCACCTTTAAATACATGACATTTGTTGAGGCCCCATATTCCAGCATACAATTGTTTAAGTGAAGGTAGTTTATGCCCAAGGAAAGATAAAATGGAGGGTTATTTTCCCTTTGTCGATAAATGTACATGGTGTTCAAAATGATTGGAGGGTCCTCCTTCTTGATTGGTAGCTATAATAGTTTCAATATTTCCCTCCTCACAAAAGGAATTTTGCACATTTCTTTTATAGGGACCGTCATATTCAACTTCCCAAACATGGTTGCAACATCTATGTTCAACTAAATCTCATATTATGTTGTAGTTGGATTTAGAAAAAACTCATTTATTGGAGGTGGAAGTGGTGGGACCACCTTCTCTGTAGATGGAGGAGGAGCGGATTCCCCTGGTTGAGGTAAAGTGGAGGGTTGTGATGAAGGGATTGATGCTTTATTTCTTCTAGTGTATGCCAAAAATTTACTCTTCCTCAGTTCCTTTCTTTGATTGTCTCTCAACTAATTTAACACCCAGAGTCTCCCCTCTCTTTCCCCCTGTATTATGGCCTTGTCAATCTGTTTCTATATAACCTCTTCCTCTTAGAAGTCACAGATCATATCCATGGAGTTCATACTGTCGTGAGAGTCTTCTTCTTTCTATGGAAATTCATCCTCTCGGTGAGGTTCTTAACATGGAGAACATCATGGTGTTTGTTTTGTGTTAACCATTCCAACTAGGTTCAACGTATTAGGGGCATTTTCCTCTTGTTGAGGCCTTGGTTTCCAACCTATGGCATCTCTCTATTGTCTAGAAAAATGAGGTTTGGAGGAAGATTGATTTCTCTCCATAGTGGTTAATCGGCCCATGATTTGATTTTGTTCCTGGACAAAAGGAGTACTCATTTGATCTATCTTATGAGTCAAGAGGAAAATTGGATCAAGAGCACTACTACTGGAAGCCTTAGTCTTTGTATTTGCCTTGGCACATGGATACTGAAAAGGATCAACCTTTGAGTAAAGGATATTCTCTTCAATATCTTCTCTGTACTCTTTGGCTTGTGTCAAGGTGGAGGGCTTCTTGTCCTTCAGAATGAAATGGAAATTCCCATCGAATCCATTCNTTCATTTAAAGGAGACAAACAACTACATCTGTAGGGTGTACATTTGTCAGGATTTGACTGTAAAACTTGTCAAACCTGTTGTCAAATTCACTCACTGTCTCATTATCATTATTCTTAATATGATTGAACTGAGTTAGAATCATTTCATTGTCTTTCTTCATTGTCCATACTTTCTTGAAAAACTTAGTGAATTATTCATGTGGTGTGATGTGATTATCAGGTAAGCCTCGTAACCACCTCTGAGCATCTTCGATTAATGAAGAGGCTAGTAGCTTCATTTCCACATCCTCATGTTCCACTTCTGCATTTTTTATGTCTTGGATCATGGCATAGAGATTATCATCAACAATGACCACATTATTTCTTGGAAACTTTGGCAACCACTTATTAGACTCTTTCGACATGATATTGGGATATTTGGGATTGGTGACCATGTTGAAGGGTTTGTAGAGATGTTTTTCCCAAGGGTGAGCCATTCGATCAAGGGGAAGGTACCTTGGAAAATGGTTTTGACAATGAGATACTTGAGAGGAGGTCATGTTCAATGAAACTTAGAAGGTTTGAATCTCCCTAGGGGGAAAGTCTCAAGGGAAGATAGATTATGGGAAGGTGCAGTCACCAGATGGGATTTAATAAGAGCCCATCAAAGGTGGAAGGGGAACATCCTTCAAGTGGAGTCACCATGAAATCTAGGGGTAAAGGATTTGGGATGGTAGCTTTCTAAAATGTCATTAGGGAATGAAAGAGGATTCAAAATCCTCCCTAACCATGACACCAAAATGTTATCGCACAATTGTAGGTTGGGAAAATCCCAACCCAAAACATAATATGGCAAAAAATAAAAGAACACCTACCCATTGTCACCTTATATAGGTATTCTCGTCGCTTTAGAGGTGAAGTGGTCACCTCAAAGGGGGAATCCTAGGTGACCCTAGGGGGAAATGAGACGAAAAGTGAGATGATGAAATGAAATACCCTAGTGGTCAAGTTGATAAGTGGAATATGGATTTGTGGACACGTCTCAGAAGTGTTTTAAGGTTACCAAGTCTTTGAGTACCTCCGGAAAGTGTTTGTACATTCCCGAGACACAAGAAAAGCCAATTGTATGAGCTATATGTTAGGTGGAAAATCAAGTTAATATTTATGTCCCTATTTGCAGAAGTAAAAAATATATATATATCAGAAAAAAAATGATTGTTATGGCTTCTAAAAAATATGTTAAAAGTCCAACAAGTGATGCAAGAGGTAAGCTAGTTGAATACTAGTATAACTATAGTACAAAAGAATAAGACTTTAGCAATGAAAAAAGGCTATAAGAAACTAGTATTACAGAGATATAATTGTCACCTTATGTCTATACCAAATTTTTCTTTATAGAATAAAATTCAACCACCAAAACTTACAAAACAATCCACCCAAAAGATGCACTAGGACTAGTAGATTATGTTGGCAAACTTTTAGCAAATTTTGATAGTTGAAAAGCGAGTTATGAGTAAGAAAAAGAAAGGTTTGTTGTAGCCCTAATAGCTATATATTTAAATGAGTTACATATATAAGAATACCAAGTCAATCAAGACGCCCTAGTGGCCTTGAAAATCTCTTAACATGCGGAAAATCTTCCAACTTGAACAAGATTGATATCCCACCAAAACACATTTACAAATGCAAATAATTTATTTCTCCAATGAAAACAATTCATATTAGTTCCTTTAAAATATGGTTTAATGGAGTCTTAGGAACACAATTTATATTAGAAACATCCCTAGGGGTGTAAACTCTCTTACTCCCTAGGGTATGCCAACCAAACTAGGGTAAACAATAGGAGGGTATACACACTTGTACTCCTCCTAGCAACCCTTGCAAAAATAACTTATAAACTTATAAAATAAGATGAATATTAATGGAGGGTGTATACAACATACTCCTCCTAGGGTTTCAACCAACAATAACCAAGAACAAGAAAGAAATAACTAACAAATGCATATTTTCCATACCAATTCCAAGAGATAGAGAGATCAAACCCTAGTCTACCAAGAAAATTACCATCTAAGAGAAAGAACATAAGCCTTCAAGAGGGGAGAACCACTTTAGCTCAAGAATTCACCAAGAAGAATTTTCATGAGAGAGATACCAAAAATTCCCAAGAGGGTGCAAATTTCATCCAATATGTTTTCTCACAATGGGAGAGTTAGGATCCAAATGAAATAGAGTTGATCTTTATTTTTAAAAAAATGTTCTAAAACATGTTTTTCCACATTCAAAGGGTAAACCAAAAGATAAGGGGAAAACAACACTTACACTTTCCCCTTTTCCAAAATAACCTTATTTAATTCACATTTTGCACATAAGAAAAACCCTAGAAACATGACATCACCCCTTTTTTGGGCAATGTTTGGCACTTTTGTTTAAGTCATTGAGTTGTACAAGGGAGCGCTAGGCCTCCAAAGGAAAATTTTATTCAGACAAATCCTTTCTTCCATGATATATGGGCCTCTTCCTCTAAAAATGCCAAATTTCCATCAAAACATACATCACCACCACAACCTAGCCCTAGGGTGATGTCAAGCCCTCAAAAAAAGGCATTTTTTTCCTTTCAAGCAAGTCGTTTGGCATGTAGGGGATGGGCAAGATATTCCAAGGTGTCCTCTAGGCCTCCAAAGTCATGTCATCATCATCCAAAGTGTGGGCCCTTAGCATCCAACCTCTGGGATTCAATCCCTAAGGAAGCCTAAGCTAGGCTTGTTCTTCCAAAACTATCCACCAACTAAGTCTTGCAAAGACAATGAATACACCCTCCAAGGATATCAACTGAAATTAATCATGATGAGTAAATAAAATCAATAAAAAAACCATCTAATAATCTATATCCAAACTACCTCATTAAAATAAACAAGTACTCAAAGACCTTATGCAATTTGTCATTTTTAGGTATGAGAGGGTTGACAAAATGACCTATTGGGTGAATCATACCTCACATTTAGGGGTGTTTCCCGAATAGAAATTTATCTAAATCATGTGGATGAGGTGACATGGATGGGGGTAAGACTTTTGGGCATGGGGTTCATGACATACAAGGGTTTTTAGTGTCTCATTTATGGGTGCCTTTGTAGACGGTGTGATGCACCTTCGTTTTCAATGCAACCTTTTTCCAAGCCCATTTATTTCCTTTTATTATTTTAACATGTTTCCATCTTGAATCTGAGGTGGGGATTCTACCTAAGCATGAAAAATAGTTCCCACCTTCACTCTACCTTGGTCACATCATGTTTCCCCAAGTTGAAAACATGTGTGGGGATTCTACCTAAGCATTAAAAATAGTGCCCACACATGCTCCACCTTGGTTGGCATTTTGTATTAATTATTTTTCATGGGTTGCATCAGTTTCTTATGAGAGACATTTCATTGTCCTTGGGATCCCTGGGAGATCATATATAAGGTTAATGATTTTCTTTTATCTTTTTCCAGCTACAAGCCTCTTGGCCTTCAACCCCTTCTTCCCTTGAAATGAGGGACAACCCCTTCTTGGGTCAATACACCCGAAAATCCCAAAAGGTAAGGAGATGAAGGGATGAGGCATGGGAATTGACAAGTATGATTAGGAATGACATGATGAATCATCAAGAGTACCTCCCAGTAGCAAACCAATCCCTAAGGCTGACCCACTTACTAGGGCTCAATGTTAACCACCAAAGTAAAATAGGGAAAATAGCATAATGTCTAATAAGACGTTACATAATCAAAAGAAGCTTAAAATGCAACAAAATCAAATGCCTCAAATATTGAAATGACACTCACCATGATACCTAGTTTGTACCTCATGGAGAAAGACCCAATTTATTTCAAAAGCCAGCTAATGTGGTGGATACCATCATGATGAACTTGGAGTTGTGGTGGTGAGGTGGGTCTCTATCTGTGTAAGTGGAAACAGCTGGTCAAGTTGTCTTTTGGTACTCCATGCATACAAACTGAGGGCCTCGAGACATCATCTCCTTAGCTATCCCTAGGATTTGGGGATAACAATCCTCAACCAGGAAAATAAAAAAAACAAACATAAACACCACATCAGTGAAAAAGTAGGGGAGTACAGTGGGCTTTGAGTATAACAACCAAGTGTTTGACAAAACCTCTGTAGCAACAACACACTAAAATCACAACAATAGTTAGATAAGGGTTTTTTGAGGGGTAATATTATTGGTCCTTTCGTTTTTGAAGAGGACATGATTTTGCAAAAATATCAAAGTTTTTGGGGAAAGCACAACAACATAGCAGAAGACTAGAAACAATGGAGAACAACTCAACTAAGACTCAACTAAGCGGAAAATTAACCACTAGCGGGCCAATAGTGAATACAAATCATATTCCAAATAGAGGAATAAGCTGAAATATCGATAATATTTGAGTGCATGTAAAGAGAAAGCCAGAAAGTGACGAAAGTATAATCAAGAAAGAAAAACAATGGAATCAAGAAGCAACCAAGGAAATGATACAAATTGGGAAATATGTAATGGGAAAGGGTTTCCTAGTTGGTTATTTGATGATTTGTTTTGATATATTGTCATACTATTGTAAGTTGTTAGATTGTTTTTTCTAGAAACGTTGTTCTTTATCTGTCACTAAGCTATCACCATTGTTATTGTTGGGTTTGGTGTGATAAGTTGTTGTAATGGGTTGTGGGAACAATTGTATATGGGAGTATGGAGTGCATTGCATAAGATATGATCAAAACCTTGTACTCACGAGATTATGAACTCGAAGACATTGATAATATAAGAGATCTTTTGGTCCATAAATGTTTTTGTTTTGATATGTGTGACTTTGCAATTTCTCCATTGTGCAATTACTCCTGTACATTGTATTTCATATTCAATATTTATTTTCAAGTCTCTTCTCATGTATGGACTAACCTTCATGCTGCACAACATAGTTAGTTGATGCATATACTTTTTTAGACATCCAATGCCATAATATTTTCACATTCAAGTATGAATTTGCAGTGTGTTGCATCAGAACTGATGATGCATCCTCGTTGTCTCCCTTTTATCACACACAAGTCTCGGTTGTGCTTCAGGTGAGACCTCCTTCCTTTGTGGAAGGTTGAATATTCCAACACCACTAGACTACAATGATACCTTTGTTGGTAACCTCCAAGAAACCCAATCTCCAATTTTTCACCAACAAATGGTTCTGTTGTCGGGACCTAAATCTTTCCAGTGAGTTTTTAGAGGATGTCACATCCAATATTTAAGTTTGACATTGAGAATTGGTGGGAAAGAAGGTAGGATGAATTTGTTCTACAAGAAGTTGAGTTACAACACAAAAGTGTGAGGGTTGTGAAGAGCATTGTATTTTAATCAGAACCAACAAGCGACCAATATGAGATCTTCTAGATTCGATTCCCAGATGAGGTATTTCAATGGCTCAACTAGCTACTAGAAACACAAGAATTAAAAGATCGATTCAAGAGAAGATATAATTGGATTGTTGATCATTTAGCATCCCTTCACTAGATAGATCATCCAATTTACAAAGTTGTGGATTTATGGGTACATACCACCTTAGAAGGATATATCATTGAATTGTCCACTGAGCACCACTAGTCTATTTCAAAATAAGAAGGAGACCGAGGAATATTGTTGCGGAAAATTCCCCTTTGAATTAAAATTTTTCTTGTGAAAGAGGGGTGTTACCTGTTTTAGTGGATATGACAATGTAAACCCCTACACCTAGGGGGGTTTGGTTTGAGGAAGGGTCATGAGCCAATAAACAAGGATTTTTGGGTGATGGGGGACGATGAGAGAAAACTGCAAGAAATGAATGAGCTCTGAGGAGGGTTGCGACTACCGAAAAGAGTTGGAAGATTCAGATGGGAAAGGTGATGAAGAGATATGATCCATAACAAAAGGAGATAGATTGTGATGGTATTTGAAAGAAGGAGTTAGAGAGGTTGTAAGAGTTGCATGGACATGGATAGTTGGCCATATGATGGTTGAAGGAAATATTTGGCAAGAGTAGTGAAGTTTTTGAAGGAAGAAGTTAAGAGGTGGGAACCTTAGGTGAAACATACGAAGTAGGGAGAATAGGTGCCACCTCTAGAGAAGGTGTCTCAATCGAGACCTCAAAAGAAGTTACAAGAGAATCAGAGCTCACAGCGCCAAAAGTTACAAGACTGCACTATGAAGTAGAAGGAATATTGCAAGATCATGTGACCACCCAGATTAAAGAACTTCATTCTGTCAGCGAAGGAGACAACCCCACGTTGCTTACTCCCCCAACAACATCTATAAATTTGGTAATCTCTCCAATTAATTTTTCTGTAGGTTATGTGGCATCTAACCCTTCTAGTCCAAAATTTTTAAGCAGTAGTAGTAATAGAAGTGTGGCGAGTATTTTAATTATTTCACAACTAGGACCTTTAGGGTTCATTTTGATAGGATCCCCAAGTTCTCCAAAGGAAACTCAACATGCAGGATCCCTCATGCGATACCCATAATTTTGGGGTAAAGGGGATGAGGATTTCGAACAACATTGGTTTCTTTGTGAGGCCATCTAGAGGTCTTGTGTAACTATGGATGATAAAAACTAGTTGAGTTTTAGACCAACTTTAGAGGTCATCCCTTGAAATGGTATATGAAATCCATTGAACTAAGGAATCCTCAAAGACACAATTTCAATCTTGCTCAAGTAAAACAATATTTCATAGCGAAATTTTGCTTACCAAAATCAGAACAACATGATTTCTTTGACTGTGAAAGATCAAATAGAGAGATGGTGACTTTGCTTGGGAGTATAACCAAATATTTAAGGATGCTATAGGGAAATTAGAAATTACCAACCATGAAGATCACCAACAAGAATGGTTTATAAAGAGGCTTCTATCATTGAGTCAAATACCATTAAAACAACAATGGATAACTACATTAGGGGAAGCCTTAGAACATGCGATGAAAATTGAAGCAATGGATGGATATCCATGAAGATTTTGGGTTATGAGACTGAATGAAGACACTAATATTTCATTCTTGCAAGGACAAATTTCAGTGTTAACCAACAAGATTCAAGAATTGAACCTCCCTAGATCAGTTCAACCGCAAGTATGATGTACTGAATACTACATCTAGGGTCATACAATGATAGAATGTCTTAGACTGAGGGGCATAGGACCCCCTCCACACTCGATGGTGCATCCTCTAGTAGGACCGTAGGGAGGGGTCGTGCAAGTTGTTGCTACAATTATATTTCATGGCACTGTGTAGTACCATGCTTTCCCAAATCATCAAGGAGGCCAAAGTAGGGAATATTGTGAAATCTGTTGAAGCCATAGTCACTCCCCTTAGAACTTTCAAATCCTGTAAAAACTATTCCCCTTTTATGAATACGGTATATTGTTGATTCTATGGGTTTCCCATTCACACAACCAAGTAGTGTCGCACCCTAGATGTTCTTGCGGACATGTTAGACCGATCTGCATTTATGGTCGATGAAGTTCCTCTAGGTTTTGGAGGAGGAAACTGAGGTGGGGAGGATTCTGAGGTGGGAAAATGGCGGGAGAAGAACAACTCACTATTACAATTGTGATTAACAAGGGTTTCTCAAAAGATATTGTTGAAGAAGACTTTGATGGCGTTAATACAATAGCAGACTTCAAGATCATATAAATAATGGGGGAGAAGGATCCATATCCATATCTATCGGGCATAGACTTAGAATATAAAAATTACGATGTTTTAGATCTCAAGAAGGAAATCATAACCTTTAAAGAGAATGGTATGAAAGTAAGCCAACCTTTAGACCCTTACCAAGGTCCTCGATATACAGATCTAGTCTATGAGAAAATAGAACAAAATGACTTGGATAAACTCTACACTCTGACTATAGGGAAGTGGGAATATTACATTAACCTTACTGCAGATGGATCAATAAGTTGGAAAAGTATTCATTATGCAGGTGAAGATTCTAAGATAGCCTTTGATAATTGGAAACATAGAAGATATGAAAAATTTTCAAGACGTTTCATAACTATCAAAACAATCAGGTGGGTTGGATCAGATATTAGAGAACACCCTGTGTATGATGGCACTTCATATTTGGGAAAATTTCTCATGGATCTAGAAGATGAGGTTGTGCAAGAGCAAAGAATCCTAGTACTTGATATTGCATTAAAGTCATCTCCAACTAGGTGGTGGTTCACTCATAAAGTTACTTTTTCGTCTTGGGATAAAGTAAAGTGTGTCATTCAATATTGTTTTATTTCCCCATCATAGGTCACTCAGTCAAATAAGGATCAGAAGCCAAAACTCTAGACCTCAACTTTGGAGGAATATGATGGGTCCTTTGATCAAAAGGATCATGTTGCACTTTGTATTTAGGTATGGGAAGCTATGAAACCTCCCTCCCCATTTTGGGTGCATTAGTTTAATCATTATTTGGGAAAATTTCCAACCACTTGGTATGTTCATGGGGAGGCTTGATGACAAACCGCTTGTTGATAAGTACTTCAAAACCAGTTATGTCAAGACTTCTCATTCTTAGGTAAGTCTCCTGAAATCACCTTAGCTTTGAAATAGATTAAAAAAATGACATTTAAGAATGAATTTAAAACTCTACATATTCCCATAGTTTTTCCTGAAAATCAATACCTACTTCATCATAACCCTTACCTATACCCTACACGAATACCCTTGGATTGTAGTAAAATTGATGAAGACCCAAGAGACCCTGAAGGCCTAGATGACCTTAGGAATTTGACATTTAAAGAATCTATTGAGATTCAAAAAGAAGATCCTAGTGAAAATTATGCACCTACACTAGGATGGAGCCTCAGGCTATTTTTAGGTGGAATTCTATTTTTAGATGATGAGCAAATTCTATTTATAGATGGTGAGCAAATTCTATTTATAGATGTATGTCGACTATTATTATCCATTAATAATAGTTGGACAATAAATATTAATCTATTCTCAATGAGCACTTGGAAATAGTTAATTGAAGTGGAAAATCAATTATCTATAGGGAATTCGAGTTCAAAGGTTGACTGGTGGGACATGCAATTCGAATTAGTTATAACTAAGTGATTCTAAGTTGTAACAGAGTTGGATGTGTGGTTATGTGAGTTGTGAAGTAGTTTAACTTAATTAAGTTAGTTAAGCTTAGTTGTACTAGTTGTAACTGAAATTACACTAGTGAGAGATCAGTGAATTAATTATTAATTAATTCACAATTAGTGATCTCACATGCAACTGAAGGTTTACCACTATTAACTACATGCATGTCAGTTCCAGTGGAGACCCAGTTGACATAATAGGTGAAAGGGCCAGTTTGACTATGAGTTGTGACATTAGTGAGTGAACTCATGAAACCACACACATAGTGAATGTTCCCATGAGGATTTTGCAACCTAGGCAAGAGGGATTCATTCATTGCATGGATTTCCATTAGCAGAGATTTGCACAGAGGAGCCATGCTGTCTGGAAGAAGTAAATTGGCACATGAATTTGTCAATTTTTGTATGACAGTGTGAGACGATTGTATATTGTATTAAGATCTCTTGGATTAGAGTTTTGTATGAGATTGTTTCATGATACATGATATCTACATAATATATGATAGTGGGGTTTTTAGCTTTATGCTTTCCCAGTAAAACATTTGTGTTATGTGTGATTGATCTTTCTTCTTGATATTGAAATTGGTGATCGTGTTTTAAATTCTGCAAGAATATTAGTAGAAGTGATTATGTATTTAACAGTGGCATATAATTGTTATATCAGGAGAATCCAGGCAATACATAATTTGTATCAAAATTTCTACATGGTATCAGAGCACAGGAAATTGCAGAAGCTGAGTTTGTGATTGGATAGAATTTGAATTTGCAGAAAGACTTTCTTGGTGCTATAGTTGATTCAAGATCAAAATGGCTTTCAATGGCTTGAGGTTAGAGTATGAACTCAAGGGCAGATTGAACTACTTTGCTTGGAAGGACAGGATGGAGGCAGTACTAAAAGACAATGGCTTGAAGGAATTCATTGACAAAGATGTTCCTAAGTCAGATGTTGCAGACACTACAAATCTTGATGCATGGCAAAAGAAAGTGGCAAAGGCTAGAAGGATCCTATTGGAGGGAGTACGAGACCACATTGTCTCAAAGCTCCATAGGAAAGCCACACCATATGCAATGTCAAAGACTTCGATGGATCTATTCCAAAACAATAGTGACCATAGGAAATTGGCGCTCAAAGATAAACTCAGGAAGATCAAGATGGAGAAGGGCGACTCCATTCCAAAATATCTCACGAAGTTTGTCCAATGTCGGGATGAGATGGGGAGTGTGGGAATAAATGTCATTGATGATGATTTGGTGAGCTTGTCTCTCCTAGGACTTCCCAAAAATTGGCACAGTTAT